>JAOWMA010000061.1:0-27327 GCA_025962755.1 Colletotrichum tropicicola
AAAACATAATATTACACTTTAAAATATTATTATTACATATTATTTATTTAACTTAATTATACTTATTTTACTATAAAAATAAAAATTGTAAATATTAAAATAATTTATAATACTAAATTAACCTTTACTATTAATTAACTTACTTTATAAAGTAACTAAAAATAACTATTTAAAAAGCTTTAACTTATACAGATCTTTGTTATAAAGCCTACTCTAAATAAACAACTTAAACAAAACAATACTATCACTAAAAAAGACACCTTTTGCTAATAAACTACTATATATAACACTAATATCACCTATTGTAATACCAACAATCTAGCAATCCGCCACATTCGAGCCCCAGATAGTAATAAGCGCTAAGCGCCGAGACGCAATCCTCGCCGCATCTAAACAACTAAAGCATATTTCGCGATTCCTCGCAATCCAATAGATAACCCTTCACGTCGCTAATACCCTCGTTACACAATATTTATATAGTAAGTCTCTATACAAACGGCTAACTCAAAAAACTATCATCTATGGTCATTACAACGTCCTGATAAGCGTTTGTTAATGTCCTTTAACAAGATCTTCCATAGTTATTAGCATAGCTTTCCTAGGCTTAGATTTCTATTTCATCCGTAGGTTGCTCCTTCGAGAACACTTCCTTCGAGAGCACTTCCTTCGAGAGTACTTTCTTCAAGAGTATTTCGACAGACTACAGAGATTTGCTCAAACTAGCTTCCGCGGATTCTACAGCCGACCTATCATCACGAGTAAGTCTTGCAGACTCGTTCTCTATGTCTCATAAGCTGCCGACTCACGTTTTAGGTTCCGCTGACCGGTAAACACATTCCTGTTGTCTTTCCTTACAATTTTTGCAAGGTTTCAGCCCGTCACATTTCGACTTGTAATGCCTACAAACATCGCACGCCTATTCGAGGAATTAGCTTGGTTTATGATCGTCGCCCAGCCAAAGATTACCACAGCGGTTCTCTAACTCCTTGGCGGTCTGAACCAGCCGACATTTATGTTTTCGACTGGTAAAGGTGGAGGTTGAGACGATGTCCCAGGCGTCCACGACGACGGGTCTGGCAACAATCTGTCTTAGCCGCCATCTCTGGCCTCATTCGGTTGCTAAGTGTCAGAGGTCTCTCTGGTAGAGGGTTTAACTAGGAGTGAAAAGGTTAATAAGAGGGCACTTAGCTAAGATAAGTCTATATTTATACTAATATTCGATCCTAAACCTCTCTTTAATAAACTAATAAAAACTTTTATCTCTTATTCTTAGTTAATTAAAACCTATAAAGACTCTTTTAGGCCCCTCTAGTGGGTCCTCTCTCTTAGATACTTAATATAATCTCTCCTTCTATAAAGTCTTACTTTTAAGGCTTTTATAGTATTATAGTTAAAACTTTAGTATTTTAAAAAAACTTAAAAAACCCCTTAGCCTATACCTTACCCTCTTAGGCCCCTTTAGTTTATACTTTATCCCTTTAGCCTATATCTTTCCCCCCTTTAAAAGCCTTATCCCTAAAGTTATAATACTTTCCTTAAGACCACTTAGATACTAGTAGGCTATTAGATACCCTATAGAGACTAAAGGCATTCCTTTAGTCCCCTTAGCTAGCTAGTAATACAGTCTCTTTCTATATAGTCCTTATTAATATAGTATTATATACTATTAGTCTTAGTCCTCTAGGCACTAGCTACTTCTAGCTATAGTTACTAAGTCCAGTCTGTCTCTTATAGGCCCCCTTATGACCTTTTTGAATCTAACCTACGGCCTACCCGTACTATAGCCTCAGCCTACTAGGCCCGGGCCTCTAAGTCCGCCCGGGACTTTAGGACCCCCCTAGTAATTAACTAGTTCTATAGGTCTAGCTATAACTAGTTTAAGACCTAAACGACTTATACTCTCTCTAGTAGGACATTTAAATATTTAGTCTCTAGGGCTTTATATTTATCTATAAATTAGTAGTACGTCTAATTAGTCTTTTACTATATATTATCTAATTTAATAAAGGCTAATAAGACTCTTATATTTTTATTAGTCTTTTAGTTAGCCTTTAGCTAGGCTTTTATAGTCCCCTAAAGGGCTCTTTTAGTGTTCCTCTTATACTATCTACTTATATATATAGTCTATTACCTATAGACTGTACTATTAAGATAGTTAGTAGTAAATAAGACTTTTTTTTATTATTATTTAAGTTTAATAAGTAAAAATAGGCTTTTAGTTAAAATAAAAAAGTCTATAGTTTTACTTAGTTATAGCTTTTATAAATAAGAGTTAGTAGACTATCTATTTATCTAGGGCCCTATAGGTACTAGTCTTAGGCCTAGGCCCTAGTCTAAGCTAGTGACTGGGCCTAAGGCTAGGCTAATAGCTAGACTAACAACTAGACTAGCGAGGGTATATAAGAGTTAACACTCCTCTATAAGGCCTTAAGCTCCTAGATCTTCTACTTCTTTTTAGCCTTAACTCTTTTTTTATTAAATAACTACTCTAGGTTTTTATTCTTTAGGCTCTTTAAGTTAGTCTATATATAAGTTAATAGGTCTCGTAAAGAGGCTTATAAAAAAGTCTTAAGTGATAACTAAAAAGTTATATAGACTTTAAAGAACTTAAAAGGTTTAGTCGGCTAGGCTAACTAAGCCAGCTAGATAGTAAGTATATATTAGTATATTATTATTATTCTAACGATTATAATGTTTATATTATATAGGTTAGAGAATTAAATATATTAAAAGTCTCTTTAATAGGGGGTTTAACTAAGAGTAAAAGGGTTAATAAGAGAGTATTTAGCTAAAATAAGTCTATATTTATACTAATATTCAATTCTAAACTTCTCTTTAGTAGGCTAATAAGGGCTTTTATCCCTTATCTCTAGCTGACTAAGGCCTATAGGGGCCCCCTTGGGCCCCCCTAGTGGGCCCCCTCTCCTGGGCACCTGACACTGAGTGTGAACCAAGGCCTCTCTGTTGTCCTCCTGCTTGATGCCTGTTCCGTAAAATGCGGTGGATGTCGTATGGCGATTCCATTGTTCCGGGCGTGCAGAGTGTCCAGCAGCATGAATTTGCCTCTCCTCAGCCACACAAGGCTGCGCTGCGGTTGGATGCTGATATTGCAGATAATAAGGAGGCTGTTGGGGATCTGCTGTGCTACCTGGAAAGCCGGTCCGGATTGACATTTCATGAGAAGGTGGCCCGTTGTAGGCCTGCCCAGGGTTCATGATGGCATGCCTATAGACGTGAGGGTGATTCGGTGTCACAACGAAAAAAATGAGAATCAAGGATAAGAATTGACTCTGCATTCTCTAAAGGAGGGGATGTGTTATGTTTGAAAGGTCCTCTGCAGTGCACGTTAGCCGGGTTGCGTTGTAACTGGAGAATGGCGCCGACCGGGTGTGAAATCTGCGAACACAGGTCCTAACAGGTCTCCTCAAACACACAGGCATGACATCCCTGCCCATGAGCTGGATACTGGTCGGTACGCGAGACACCTTGGGGAAGGGGCGAGATTACTGTGGAGTGAGGATCCGTCATGTCGATCGCGACAAGGATTGTTCCCCCATCCAAGTTACAGGACTAGCGTAAGATAGGTCATGTTTTGTTGCATTTACCATGATATGCATCAGGCCGGTTCGGGTTGCCAGCCCGCGGGCTGGAGCTGATGCGAGAATCTGCTGGCGCTGGGTGCCATACTCAATGATATGAAGAAAGACCACACATGCTTCTTTTTCGCGCGCTTATGTGCTATTCATGCCCCCCTGAGTTTCTTGTAAAATGCTAGATAACACTCCACACAGCCCTCGCTCAGTCGCATCTGAAAATTCTCGAGAATTGGCTCAAAAATCGCCATATCTTCCTGCAGCAGCAACTCCCGCATAGCCTTCCTCAGAGAAGGGAGCATAGCCTTCGTCAGATGCCCGTCAATGAAAGAATTAGCGAGATTATCGTCTGCCCTTCGTAGCCAGTGAAAGCCCACGAAGGACAGCACAGCAAAAGCGAACGTCGGCGCGTTGCGTGGAAACATCAATTCTGCTTGAATACCTTGTATCAGGCCACCAGCCTCAGTTTCTGCCCATTCGCGAAGCCCAGGGTGCTGGCTTTTGCCAGCTGCACTCCAAACGAGAACGCACCAAGCGGGGCTAATGTCGATACTCCTAGCTTGATTAATGAAAGTAGCGAGAGAATCAAGCTGAGATGGGCTTAGATGCCTGATCGCCATTTCTGAGACTCCCTTCTGTGCACGATGTCAGCTCTGTCAAACGGATGAGGTAGAGACACCCACCAAGACTTCCCCAGAGAATAACGAGTGAGGCGGTCCGAGGGTAATGGCCCAGTCTTCGGGTTCTGGACTTGTCGATACTTCAAAAGTGGGTGGGGTTCCAACGGCAATGGTTTGACGGAAAGGCGGCACATTTCGCTCAAGCGATGTCTTGCCGATGTCAGCTTCGTGTGAACACGTCCTTGGGTCTCTTACCTCCGGTTCGAGGCGCCTGGCCAGCCATAACAGACCAATCACCTGCGCATGCGAATCATGCGCGGCTTGATTTGTACGAGAGGCATCATGCTTTGCCAATCCGGTTTTCAATTCGTCGGAGTTGCAACCTTCAGATAACCCATTCTGTTGCCAGTCGCCAGTACATCGGCAGGGTCTTGGTGATAACGTGTCGCGGGCATTCCGAACTTGTACTAAGGCGAAGGTTTTGGGCCACGAGCAGATGACTACAGCCATGGGTGGGAACAGAGCCAACTTAGTCTTGAAATCAACGGCCGATGTGGAGTCATGTCTCAGTTCAAATCAGCAGAGGGGACCAGCCATTTTGTAGTAGGGAAGAATCTCAGCCCTCGTTTCGAGCCTTCTACATGATGTGCGTAGGAATTCTGCTCCGTTGAGAGTTCAAGGTATTATTTCTATCAAGATTCATTAGTTGCTTGTCACAAATCTCCAGAAGCGGGCGTCCAAATCTTTTAATGAGTGTTATTTGCTTTTTCTACGGCTTCCTTCTGCGCTTTGATCAAGTATTCTAAACCTCACATCCGTGAATGTGACGGCAGTGAAGGATCACCTGGGGTCCCGTCGGAAACTTGGATGCCATTCCAGTCTCATGACATCTGCCGCATGTGAACTGCGGGTTGACTCCACCTATGTCGGGGATGGTCCTTTTCAGCTGGCCTAAGACAGCGTCACATTCGTCCTTAGCCTCCACCTGCCCATCATGCAAATTATCCCGGAGCGCAGAGAATTCCCAATAGAGCCACGAAATGTCGGTCTCGCTGTGTATCATTCCTTTCAACTTTTCCAGTCGTTGGTCTATTTCATTGTCGCAGAAAGTTTGTTTATCATGAGGAAGCTTGTGCTCCCACAAGCGATCTCTCCACTGCACAATCTCTGCCCGGTCGAAGTTGCCAGACATGGTTTCAGGGACGTGTACGCCACATTTGCTCGAGAATTCTGCGAGTCGTGCAGTTGCAGCAGCCTTCCAAGACGTGTCCATACCAGACTTTGTTGGCGGGGGCCTTATATCAAAGAAATTCCAAAGCTCGTCAGATGATAACGTCGCCAGGCCCACCACCGCGCCCTCAACCTGGTGTCCACCTGAAAGCCACAGGCGTGGAAGACACCGAGTCACCTTCTGGCACTGGGAATGTAAGATGGCGAAAAAGGCGTCCTCTGTGGCCAGCTCATACTCCGCGGCCGGTTTCGGCTGTGGGGGTGCCGTAAGACCATAGTCGAATATTGCAATACAACGCGCTGCATCTTCGAGGGCACGAAGGCGCTCATTCGGCTTTTGCCCTGGGTAAGATTGCACACCAAGAAGAGCTTGGTAATAGTGCAAATAAACAAAGGTCTCGGATACCATAACTGATACCTGATCGCAGATGTAGTAGCCTGCGTCACGGGTGATAGAATGGGTCAAGTCGCATGGGGCTTCAGGGAATTGCGGATGTTGCGTCTAAATACCCGTTGGATATGTGCCGGCACCCTCATCGGCTCAGTACTCTGTGTACTTGGTCCGGTCAATCAAATGCTCCCAAGCTACTTTGGGCTTTGTTTTCTTGTTCTTGCAATTGCTACATAGTTCATCCCCTTTGAAATTATAATGGGTGACATGAAGACGGCAACGTTTCTGTGTATTGATGTACTTGGAACACCATTCATTGACGATCGGGATCTTATGTTGGCAATAGTATTCTGTGTCCGTCCAGTTGCACATCTCGTTTGTTCGAATGTCCTAGAACTGATTTTAGCAAGAGAACAACCTAACCCGGGGCGAATAGTTCTAGACTCATGGGAAATTTTGTCGTTTTAGGGCTTTTTCTCATGCGGGTTGTGAGTTCACAGCATTCTTAGTCTGAGCATGAAGGATAAGGCCACCACATATATCGTCAACGACGACCAAAGGCAAGTATGATTCTCCTCGTAAAAGGCGTACACCAGGATAATGACACTGCTGAAAGGAACTGAGACATGTCTCATCTAGACCTAGGTCTGGCGATCACACCATTGCCTGTGAAGGGCATTCGGTTCTCTTGCTCCGGCAGTAAATTGAACCAATCGATTTCGTGAGATTCACATATCGGATGTGGAATCCATGTCAAATTTCCGCACAAAGTAACGCTATTCCCATGTTTGACATCGAGATGGCGTCCAATGCTTGCTTTCCGGTGCAGTCTAGCCCAAATATCCGTCCATCAATTCAAGGTGTGGGTAGAATAGAGTCTTAGATACATTATTGGATACACGTAAGCCAGGTCGCCTATCATGATTCCCATGAGCTCTGACCCTGATGTTACTTGAGAGACCCTGCACTTCATCCCGTAAACCAGCGCAATATTTGCCTCTCTTGCTTGGCGACGTGCTCATCGCCAAGTTATCACGCGCTGTTTGTTGGCTGCGTCGTATCCCCACTGGGACAAGAACGGCCTACTATCTTGTAATGGTACAGGAGGGTTGCCCTCCACGGCAATGTCATGAAGTAAGCAACCTATGTGTCCTGTCAGTTGCTTCCTTTTTGTAGTCAAAGAATGCCTACCAGATATGTCGTTTTCGCGCTGGGAATGACGGCCGCCACCGGAACGAGAATGTAAAATAGACCAGGAAGCCACAGCCAATTGAGAATCAAACGGGTTTTCTCGAGAGCATCCAAACCTGTGAAACCGTCTGCGAAATCCATACCGCTCAAAGATGCAAGTGTTCTCCTTACGCCCACAAAAGAACCAACGCCAATGATGGACACTACCAGCAGAGATGGACCCGTGAAGACGCGGCATAGATGACTGTACTTTTCCGCCAGATAGGCCCCTCCTGCGAGTACTATCTGGCATCCAATGGTCACAGCCCATACCACAGCCACCTTTTCAGAGGCATTGGATGCAAAGCACGATCTGATCTCCAGCAAAGGCTAGACCCGTTAATTACAGCGTCCGCCGTAACAGAGAATTTACTCACCTGAACGGTAGAGAGAAAAACGGCCTGGGCGAGAACCAGTGTAGACCACAGGGAGTCAGGCTCCAAGCGTTTGGTGCACCATGTTGCCACGAATGCCACACACAGGCCGAGTCCGATGAAGTGTTGAGTGCAGACCAGGATGTTATAGGAGACATTCTTTGCGGACGACTTGGGGCGATACCACCACGTCACACCAATGCGTGCCACCGTGGAGAGTATGACGAAGGTAATGGCCGTCACCAATGCTAAACGCTCCATGGTTGAGAGAAACACTGAATTGATTTGGAACGTGCAGAAAATAGTTCACTTGATATCGTATTGCACGCGCCATATATAGCATATTTCAAAACCTACGAATCCTTGATGAGACATATCAGCGTGGCATAGCCAGGCCCTGCTCCTCAGCAGAGCGATTAGCTGCCGGGCCAGAATGCTTAGAGATAATCAGGTTAGGGCTTTGGAAATGGGGTCATGCAGTGTGATATCGGGATGGAATTGCTAAGGGAAGACTGACCGGGGGGCGGGGGGGATGGCGAGGTTCAGCCGTCGCCATCCCCCGGTTTGCTGCCCAACCCTCCCACCTCGAACTTGCCTCGAACTTGCTATTCTTTTTTCGCACCACAGATGCCCAAGATTATCGGCACGAGTACGATGAAGATCCAGGAAATCAGAGAGGATGCCTCAGATGTTGAGCTGCCTCGGTCTCACGCAGCTTTGTTTGTCGAGTTCTGCCACATCAACGGCCACCGAAGGTGGGCGAGAGTGCATCTTACATACTTTCATCACCAGCGGAAAAAGTTCATTTCGAGCGACATTGAGTCAATTCCCTGTTGTGAAGCCTCGGACTCAAATGTATTCGATCAAAAGATTGACAGAATTCATGCTCAAACCTTTGGGGACGGGCAATGGATCAAAACAAAGTAAGTTAATGGTATTTTGCGTATTGTCGATACTGACACAATGAAGCCGCGAGCACCAGCCGCCATTGTCCGATATCGCGAACCCCGACCGATGCCAGCGACACCAGGTCGCAGCTTATGAAAAGCTATACAGTAAAAAAAAAAAGCGGCCCAGAACGGAGGACGACTCCCAATTGTCCTTTGACGACCGACACAAGCGACTCAAGCATCTTCTGCATCACTTGCCCAGCAACTATAAATCGAATCAAGAGGAAAGCAACAAAACAACAGAAGCGGAATATTGCGGCAAGGGCAAAAGCATCAAAGTAAATGGCAAAAGCATCGAAGCAAAGGGCGAAAGCATCAAGGGTACCCTTACCGACCTCCTGAAGATTGGAACTACTCAGCAGCAGGAGGCAGTCAAGGAATCAATCGCGCAAGTTGCTGGCGCTGTCGCAACCACAACTTTTGTTCACACTATTCTCCGAGGTATTACCATTTTATGATGTTGAGAAAGTGCAAAAACAGATTCCATTCAGCCGTCTTGTCGAATATTGCGATAACAGAGCCAACGATGACGGCAGTCGTCTAGAGGGACTGTTCCAAAGCCTGGCTTTGGCCGCGAGCCAGAATTCAAATGACGAGGTCTTCGATTACAACTTAGTCTCAGGCAATGCCCGGCTCTTCTTTCAATCCGTGCGGGACGTCCCGTCCGATATCCCACCGAACCTCCGGGAATTGCTAGCAAGCGTGTCGATGACAGATTCAAAGGCAGCGAGAATAAAACATCGGAACATGGAGATCAAGAGAGAGATCAGAAGACACCAAATCGTCAACAAGATCGCGAACAAACTTCACGAAGCAGTCGGCCCAATTTCATTGGCAATTTATGCCGCCTTAGCAGGTAGCGCTGTCCACTCCATTTGAAGACGTAGCTAAACGACAACAGCGACCGGCAAGAAATTTACTGATCTGAGAAAAGTGAGGGAGAAGGACATCTCTTGCTTTGTATCATCCGCTGTGAAGGCTTTAGAAGCATCAACGCTACGGAAAGTTCCAAGCAGCGTCACAATCTTACATTTCCCAGCTGTACTGTCATACCTGCTTGGTGCTGAGTATGTGTTCAGCCGATTTCACGGTGTCCATGTTCTGACATAGCTCGCAGTTACTCGATGACTTGTCACGCATTACATCTGCCGGGTCTTGCTCAGGAAGACCCAGGTATTGCATCGCGGCTTTCTCTTCTCGCGGAGGAGCTTAAAGGATTGAACCCCAATGAGCATGACTACGATCTTCGATGTGTAGCCATAGAATATCGGGCAACACTAACCCTAACCCTAAGGGACAGTGCGGCTGCTAGGCCGCCGATCCCTGCACCGGCAATAAGGACCTTGGGTTGCGGGTGTGACATCCTGTTGTGTAACACCCTGAGCAGAATGCAGAAGCTAGTAGGATGGGAGAGTTGGTTGCCGAGTTGCAGCAGCCTGCAAGTTCAGAGACAAAAATGTGTTTGCTCGTCCTTCCGGGTTCCAGCTGAACGTTGGCCAGGGGTTCCGAATCTCGGAGCGATTCAACCATTGCCGAATCCAGATGCCGCGCCATGAGCAAAATTTTCGTATCCACTGCGAGTTGAGAAAGACTGGGTACAAACCTCCGCTTGGCGCTGGGTCTTTAGACTCTCATTCGCACTAGACCATATTCGGGACGCCGCAGCGGTCGCCGAAGAGACTCTCATTCGCTATATGACCTGTTTCTAACAGTTCACGATGTGAAAACCAGCTGCCCCATACCCCGCTGGACCCCAGATCGCATGATCCAAAGGCGGGGGGGTCTCTCTCCACCCAGTGCACTTTAATGGTGACAGCTCAGTGACTGGGTGGAAGGGTGGAGTTTGGTGAGTTCTTCCGGCAATGAGGGACCTTGTGTCAGTTCGCAATCTTTCTTGAAAGGGTTCCAGCCCACTACCAGCGAGTGCTGAGAACACAGATTAGCTGTTATTTTGTTGCCAAGGATGGGTTGCAGTATTCGCCGTGGTGCAGATGTCTGATGCAGACCGTTCATATTAATGTGATGGGATAATATTACCCTAAACCACCGGAGATTCCATGACAGCGTCGAAAACACTGAGGAAAATCACAAATTACATAAGTGCAGAACGCTATTAACAATCTCAACCCGAGACCTCAGAAGTGGCACCCAGAGAATGCATCGAGTGCACCGAATGCATCGAGTGCAACTGCATCTGCCCGGGCGCATCGCTGTATACCTGCTGCGACGTCCGCAGATTGATGTCGCGGCTCCCATCTCTCTCTCTCTCTTCCCTCTCCGCCTCAGCGGCGGCAACCCTTTGATCCTGAGTACTCTCTTCCCGAGCCCGGCGTTGCGGAAATCTAAAACGCCTCATAAAGTGTATGAGGGACTCGACGGGCGATTGGTTAGACTCGACGGACGATTGGTTGGACTCGACGGGCGATTGGTTGGACTCGACGGGCGATTGGTTGGACTCGACGGGCGCTTGGCTGAACTGGCCGGGCGATGCGCCCTCACTAGATTCATGTCCACTCGAGCGTTGTTGTAGTCGACGAGTGCTGACCCTAAGAGCCGCGCGGGCCCTCGCGAGTCCGTCACGGAGAGAGAGCCTGCTTCCCGAACGCTGTAGCGATCTTGTTTGATCGCCAGGCAAGTCATCTGCGGGTGGGTGGCTAGCCTCACTCTGCAAAAGCCGAGAACTGGTGTCATGAAGCCTATCGTCATTCGTGGTGACTAAAATTCTGTCAGTCAATTGAAAGGTAACATGAACGTGGCGGTGTAATATTACCCTAAACCTCCGGCGATTTACGTGCTTTTGGACATTCGACAGATTCCTCGACTTCTGGCACCTGCGTCTCCGCAGGATCCCTCTCTTCTTCGACAATTGCTAAAGCAGACGCAGGGCGGAGCGGCAACGACAATGGTTCCGCCTCGGCCTCGGCGGGTCCTTGGGCTGATGTAAGTCAGTACATGCCCGTCAGCAGACGAAATAGGCGGGCACATCACCTCTTTTCGAGCTTGGTTCTGTCCTTCCCTCATTCGCCGCCCTCGCGGTATCCATGGCAGCCATCCAGTAGTAGTCGTCGTCGTCGGGATCCCTGAAATCACCAACTAAAGGCTCCGCTCCTCCAGAGAGCCGTTTGAATTTGTTGGCTGCCCACACGAAGTTCAAAATATCCCAATCAGGGACCTCGTCTGGATTCTTCGCCCAGATGGTGAACATTTCACCGCTGTCGATAACTCGATGTGTCTGGGCGCCATGTTCATGTTGTCGTTGATCCCAATCCTCAAACATCTCTCTGGGGTTGGCTTCCAAAGGCGGCGAAGGGGAATCGAACCCGTCGAGGTTGGTCTTCGGAAGCCATTGGAATCGCACAGTCACGCCGTACTCGATGCCATCATGCGTCCATCGTGCCTCGGGCTTCTTCTTCGCGGGCGTAGCGCCGGCCTCTTCGTCGGTCTTTCGCTTTCTTTCAAGGTCTCGGATTCTTACTGAGGACCTACTGCCACCTTTCGGCACATTAGTACTGCTGTGGGTCGGAATGTCTCCAGAGAGAACAATGCATAATGGAGTTCTTACTAGCCGGTCCCTCAGCGGCGGCCTTCTCAGCGACAGCCTTCTCAGCGGCGGCCTTCTCAGCGACAGCCTTCTCAGCGACAGCCTTCTCAGCGACAGCCTTCTCAGCGACAGCCTTCTCAGCGGCGGCCTTGGGCACGATGGGGACAACGTTGGGTTCCAGGTCGCAAACGACCCACTGCCCATTGTCGTCCTTCCATCTGTACACTCGCTTGACAGGCTCTAACCCGAAAATACCACGCGACAAATACTTGTGAAGTTGGGCGGATAAGCAGATCATGTTGCGCGGGGTGTCGATCTTGCTGGCGCCTGGCGTCGCAAGAGAGTCCATGAGCTTTTTCCCCGCAGTCGGGCCGAACATTGACCCAACCAGGCGCAGCACTCCTTGCAGGTATGGGAGTCTGTTGAGGCTCCAAAAAGGGATTAAATGGCACACTTCCGGAAGGTCACGGCCAGTGATGACACAAACTCTTCCATCGCGCTCGAGAACCTACAGAATCAGTTTCGGCCACATACACGTTGATTCCAAAGATTTGAATACCTTTTTCTTTTGCGTGCCGTTGCGCGGGATGTCGGTGACCTTCGGCAAGTCCGAGCCAGGATTTTGTGTCTCTGAATTCTGTCAGGTTCTCCATTTTGATGGCCCAAAATAATGAAACAAAACGACGGGAGATCATGACTGACGTCGATGAAGAGTGACTGTCTGATTACGGGGAACGACGATGAGGGGAGGTTATGAGAAGAGGGAAAGCATCAAAAGGTGAGGCACAATTCACAGGCCTTGTCAAACGACACTATTTGGAGATGAAGCCTCAAAAAGTATCACTTACCCAGCCACACGACTTCGCTGACGCCGGACAAAGCGGCGGATAAGCCCATCCAAGTCGCATTCCTGATGTCCTCGTCAGAACTGCGGAGGCCGTCGCGTATCTTGATAAGATATCCGATGTCGATCCCGAGAAACAGGCACCAGGACTTCGCGTTGCTCATGTTCTTGTCGATTTCGGCTTGTTGTTCTTGCTGCTGCTTCTGCAACTCCCAGGTCTGATAAATGTCCCGCATGATTGAGATTCGGCGCTCTAAGTCTCCGAGGTAGTCTTGGTAGGTCATGTTCCGGACGATTCGCGATTCGGACATGGCCACGAAACTGTGATGATCCCTTGCAGTAGCGCGAATGTTGGCGTCCGACTGGCGGTATAGCTCCTTGATGTTTTCGATGACGGGGTTGATTCCGCTGTCAGAAATTATCAATGGTCCAGTGTAAGACGCCATTTTTTCGTTCAGTTGTCAACCCGTGAGCTGTACGAACGTCGTTGAAGACGATCAGAAAAGGCTGTCCAACAAGCCGATGGAGAAAGAAGCAGGGAGGGGCCTTGTGCGCGTAGGCTCCTGCCTTCCCATGGACGCCTTCCCGCCTGGGACTGCAGTGGACCTACCCGGGGGTCTGTGCATAAGCGAGCAAATAAAACGAAAAAAGTCTAATCCACACACCGTGGCGGCGAAGGCCCAATTAGGCCTTCGCTTATCGGCCTGTGGGCCGCGGGCCTTCCCCAACGAGCCAATATTCCCACAGAATAGATCTGCAGTAGACTGATGACCATTGGTGTCCTTCCAAGAGGATGATGTCTGTAGCCGCATCACTGAAGGGGGCCACAGGCTGCTTTGAATACCTATGTGGCCAGAGGTTTCTGTGATATTACACTCTATCCTTTCAACAGGCTTGATTTTCTTCATATAGACACGACACCCACCGCCTATGCCATAACTTTGGATTCACTCCCAACTTCAAAGCACATTTCTAAGAGTCGACTCTTTTCGTCAAGTCGTTGGTAGGTATTCAAAGACCCTACATGATAGTAAAAACTTAGAACCTTTTAGAAGATATGCCTGCAGCTGTCAGAGGTCATTTCGGCATCAAGACCAATAAAGAGCCCCAAGAATCCTTCTCCCTCTGTGTATACTCAGACGTGTTGTTTTCAATCCGTCATATGCTAGATCTACAACCGTCGCCAGCCCAAGAAGGTTCATTCCAGCCCCACGTGCAGACCATCCAAACTCCGATCCAAGTTCTACGACAATCAACTCGAACGAGAGGAATGAGCAACCACGATCGAGACGCGTCCGATGTGAACTCCCCCTGAGAAATGCCTTGTCTCGATGGTTCCTCGCCGAACCAACTAGATTCTCGTCGCAAGGACAGGGCACATCTCACCTGTCAACAAGAGAAAATGACAACCTTCTCCAGGCAAGCCCAGGACCCGTCGACCCCGGATCCCGTCACCAACTTTCCAGAGAATCGTTGCCTAAACCATGGTCAACATCTCGACCGCAGCCATTGTCTCCAGTGGCAAAAGGCCATGAGTAAGCTTCCCTCCGCCATGCCGGCGACGAGTGGCCCAAGACATCGGACGACGAACAGACAGCACCTCGAAACTTCGAAGAACATCTTCGCTTCGCCCACGGTCGTCAACATAGCGGTCCAGATCCAGAGTCGACGACAACTCAACCGTAGCCACGTCGACGTCTCCGAACCAACTATCCGTCGAGGTCCTCAAGATAGGTAGTATACTATTTCTAACAAAAGAAATGGGTACCCCTTTCGATCTTTCACCACAGACCTCTCGCATACAAACTTAATCCTCAACTCGCGATGGTAACCCGTCTCTCTCTCATCTCCGGCTTGAACGGAAAACAGAGCCCGGAATTCATCGTCCGGCAAACCCGTCCTTTCCCCCAGTCCTACCCATCAATGCCCGTCCACAGACTCATCCCTCACAGAAGGAAAGAAAAAAGGGTAAAAAAAGTCTAATCCACACCCTCACAAACGCACAACCATCGTCGATCCTTCTCCCACACTCGGATTCCTTCTTCAGCCGCACCAACCAATCCAGACCGCGGCCCGCCATCCAACGGATCTGGGAAACGAAACAACCGCCACCCGCGCAATTCATCAGCTGAATTGTTCCGTGTCCTAAACCTCAACCCCCCCCCCCCCCCCTTCCCCCCTTTTAGAAAGGAAGCGAATAAGAACAGAGTGGGAATACATGGACGTCAATCCAAGGTTCAAACCATCGTCTCGCTTGGCGGTCATGGGAACCCCCGAGCCTTCCCGTTCTTAGGAGAAGGGGGGTGATCTTCCTTTCCGCGCTCCCGCGGGTGACGACATCTTACTCAGTCCCCATCGCGGAAACCAACCAACCAACCAAGCTCAAGACTCCATGTCGGGTGGAATCCCATGACAGCGCTCATGCAAAGAACAACTCATCTCCCCAGGTCCTTTTTCCCGCACCTCACCGAGCATGAAGTCCACCAACTCACCCCCAAAGTACCGATCCAAAATCCGATCACCAAGCAAACCTAGTCTTCTCCTCCCGTCCCATCTCCTAGGCAGACAAACATCAAAGACCACGGCATGACAACCCAAACCAAGCAACTCCCCCGCCCCCGTGCCCCTTAAACAAGGTTCAGCCCGCAAGCCCAAATCCCACGTGCTTGGTGGCCAATTATGTACACACTGACACCGAACGCCTTTGCATTCTTCTCCCCTTTTTCCCTTTTTCCCTTTATCCAACCAGACCCCCCGACAAACTCTAAATCCGAACCCCCCATCACCCCCCCTATTTCGCCTCCCTGGGTATCAGATATCAATAGCCGCAAGCTCAAGGGCCGTATTGATAGGTCGGGACTGGCCGGGAGTGTCGTCCATGGGCCTGCATGGATCGACGTGGCGAACGGGTGTGGCTAGATGCCTCATCTTAATGCTGGGCCTCGTAAGCGCCATAATCTTGCTGCCGAGGATCTGGGAATGCCCTCGGTCAAGTCGGATGCCAGACGTTTGCTACCTGGGGGATTAACTCACCGTGGATCTTCGGCCACACGCAGGTCAGCACGCCCACCACGTGTCTGACTACCATCGCGTCACGTAGATTGCAGAGAGATGAGTGTTTGCCAGAAAGTTGAACATAACTTCATTCGATATTCACACAGCGGTGGACGTCGTGTCCAGGTATATCCAAATACACAACGCCAAAAAAAGTACAGTCCAAGTTGCTCTGTGATCTGACGAGCGTTCCTTGCTGAATTCCCATTAAAAAACAGCCCCGTCCTTTGTGAAATGCGCCAACCAAAACCCGGGGTGATGCGTTTGGTTTTTTTCTTTTCCCGTGACATCATGCAAAAGCAAGCAAAAGGCCGACCCGGCATTCCACATCTCGTTCGTAGCATACTTCGTGTCATCCACCTCTTCATTACAGGATCATGTTCAAAGTGATCAGCGTCGTGCTATTTGAGGAAGCGACTCCAGCCTCAGTTCCACAGGTGGGCGCTGAATCTCCAGGCTGCGGCTGGGTGCCCGCCGGCCGCCGGGCGTGCGTGGGTGAGCGACGTTGACGCGGCCTCCGCGCTCCGAGATGCTGGGCGGGCCCTCGTCAGAGTCGGAGTCTTCTTCAGGCTCGTCGTAACCGTAGTCCGCAAGTCGCGCAAAGTAGTCGGCGAGGCCGTCGACGCTGGGGGTGCCAACAATCACGTCGTACTGGGGTGGCGGTGTCTGCACAGGGAGCCCATTCTCGGCTGGCGGCGGCGGCGTCTCGGCGTCAAACGCGGGAGGGTTATACGAGGGCACACGAAGCAGGTGAATAGGCCGTGCCTGGTTATCGAGAGGATCCACGGCGGTCTGGGAATTCGGCGGCGAAGATCGGCCGCCGGTACCAGGTGTCGGTGTGGGAGACGAGGGCAGGTGAGCAGCTTGGGGCGGCGCGGGTAGGACATCGGCCGCGTCGGTGACGGTAAGTGCGCCAGTTGACAAGTTGTGAGGTGAGCCCTCGGGCGGACCAGCAATGGTCACCGCGTCAGGACATCCGCAAGAGGTCTGGCGGCTCTGGGCAATACAGCTCTCCGGACCCGAGTACTCGGGTAGGGCCGTGTTGGCTTGCGTCGCGCGGCAGTTGAGAACCGTAAACGGAGAATCAATGCTGATCTCAAAGTGACGGCGTTTGGTACCGGTGGGATCGTCGGGATCGAGACGGGAAATTCTCATGACGATCTTGAACATGTTAGCAATTATTCATCACAGTGCTGGTGCAATTATCTTGCCTTGATCCAGTGGTACACGTTAACATTCTTCCAACTGCAGTCGGGATGCAGGCGCATTTCCTTGCTCTTCGCCATCGTGTCGCAGGTAGGCAGCTGCACGTTCATCTCAATCTCGGTCGAGCCCCAGTAGCTCTCGAGGCCGAGATCCAAGTCACCTAGGATGTTGTCGACAGGCTCTGGGAGGGGCTCCGGCATCATTCCGTGGCGAGAAGCCTCGGCAGCACGGCGCATGGATGCGGCCTCCCTAGCCTCGCGGCGTTGACGAGGCGTCAATTCCCCACCGTTTACCACGCGGACATCCGATGATGCATATGCAGGGTCCAAAGGCTTTCCGGCGGTCTTCTCGAGAAGCAGTATTTTCCGGCCTGGGTCTTTGCGCGTCACTCTCCGGTCGTTTGTCCAGTACTCAATGGACTCCGTGACAAAGACCTTGAGCTTGTGGACTTGCACCTTTGCAAGCGGAGTGAGCTTAAACGCGATGGGAATCTTGGTGCCGATGGGAAACGATTTGCCGGAAATGATAATGTCGTAGTGCAGCTGGTCTTCCCATTGACGGCTGATTGAGATGGGTTCCGTCATCTCTAGTGACAGCTGGTCCGGCACCCGCACAATCGAGACCTCCTTGGACCCGTGCAAGTTGGGCTTGAAGGCACCAGCTCGCTCCACTGTCGCTTGCAGTTCCCACTTGACGGAGCCGTACTGGAGCTTCGTCGTCTCGAGTTGATGGTGGTCGATCGGCAACTCAAAAGTGTACTCATATACTCCGGGGTAAAAGACCTTGTAGCCCTTGGCCTGGTTGCCGTTGGGGTTATCACCCTTGCCGAAGCTGCGCGACTGATTTGACTGTAGGGAAAGGCGCTTCAGTTCTTTCGCAGTGAGGCCCTGTCGGTTTGGGGGTATCGAGAGGAGCGACGGAGATATGGAGTTTCGTGGTGACCCGGACGCGAGATTTGTCGATGACGAGTTGGAGGAGCTGTTCTTCAAGACGTATACGCACTGGTTGCCGTAGTCGGTTTCCCATCCGTCGTTCATGGCGTTGAAAAAAGTCAGGACTTGAGTCCGTAATGATTCTTCCTCGTAGAGATCGACCTTCAGGGGAGGAATTCCCTCGGGCCACTCTGTCCGCGCCTTGCCGACCAACTTCAGGCTCACACCCTTAATCTTCACATTCTTCGTCACTTTTAGCTGCAACTTTCCGCGCAGCAGAGCGGTTCCGCCTTGGGTGTGTTGGCGGTGGCCGTCGTGCTCAAATCCCGTCAAAAAGATGTTGGGCTCGGCCATGAGTATCGAGCAGCTTACGCCGCTGCCGTGCGCAACGGGCTTCGGGATTTCGGTGACCATGGACGTCACGTTGCTCTTGGCAGTTCGAACCGACATCAAACTGCTTCTCTGGCCGGGGGCGTTGTGTGCGGCACTCATTAGAGGCGGCCGCATGGCCTCGGCCATGGCTGCGGATCGCAACGCCATTGTGTCCTCTTCCGGAACCACCAGGTCTACCTCTCTGTAGGTGGAGAGTCGGTTGAGGATGCTCGCTGCTCTACTAGGAGGCCGCGAAAGGGTCGGTCTGGAAAGAGTAGATGCGCGCGATGTAGACCGGCTCGGGACTTGCTTCTGGGAGAGGGAGAAGAACTGCTTGATGCTGAACTTGAGCGACGTCTTGCCCAGTGACGTGGTGGTTGGCGAGACTGCTTTTGACGGCTTCCTCCTCTTGACGGGACGCTCTGGCTGGGGTCTGAGTTCGTGGGGGACGAAGCCCGAAGGCCACGAGGTAATGTGTATTGATCGCGGTCTTACTTGGCGAGCGCGGATGGGCGGTGTCGGCAATCGGTTTTGCTGTTGTTGTGTAGTGGGAGGATCGAGGAGGTATCTCGGGCAGTAGTAGACGCCGCCTCGGGTGGATGTGGGAATCCAGTTTTCCGTTCGCCGAGTTCGCTCCGAGTCTGTCATGGTCGGCATTGTTAGACACCGCGGGTTGGAAGATTCATGAACGAGGATGGCCGAGTGACAGAGACGAGTCCGCAGCAATCACTCAGCCAAAGGATGGGGCGCGATAAGCCGGGTATATAACAAGGAGGAAAAAAGGTTGAAGTTTGCAACGAGTGGTTGTAAGAGAGGATTGGCTCAGGAACAAGCAGTGAGTGCAGTAGGGAGAAGGAGGTCTGGGGTAATGGGCAGATTAGGTGCATGAGATGGTTCTATGCGCTGGCAAAAATCAAGTGAGGGTACCCATAGGAAGAGGAGACGTGTAGGTCGGATCAAGGAGTGTCGGGTCGGGCATCGAGGGCCAGTTAGGGATGATGGGGGTTTGAGGAGGGATGCAGGGTTGACCGTGATAACAATGTGCGGTGATGGGACACTGCGCGGTGCGAGCACAACACATGGGAGACAGGCATGGGCATAAGAAATGGTCCCGTCTGGAAAGGCAAGGTACCACGAGATGGAGATGGCGCTAGAGCGGGACGGCAAAGGAAAAGGAAGCGTCCCGGAAAGACGCAGAAGCAATACAAGCAATACAAGCAGGACAGGACGTACCGATGTGATCAGAGTCAGGCGTGCATGCGATCAGTCATTGACAGCCGGGGGGGCCTTATTCCATTCCACCCTCGGACCTCCTGATGAGAGAGGGAGAAAAAGCAAGCTTGGGGACTGTTTGGCGCAGAGGGCAAAGTCTAGTTGCTAGGTACAACCGGCGGGATGTGAGTGTCTTGTTGGCTGCGGCACTGCGAGAGGTCAGGAATGGCGGCGTGCGGGAGGTGTGCGGATGGAGGTGCGTGGAGGAGGGAAGAGAGATCAGAAGGGGGGCAGGAAAGTAACGTGTGTGTGGGAAGTAGAGTAGCTGAAGCGCAAGGTGGGCACGAATAGCGTCGAGTCCAATCCGGCTCAAGCTTCCATCCAGTCGAGCTCAGCCGGCGAGACACCGCAGCGGAGACTGCCAGAGAGACAGCAAGCAGCTGGCCGGACCAGTTGAGCTCCGTCCGTGTTGGCCCAATGTCTCACGTTTTTGCCTTCTGACTGCCTCAGTGAAGAGAGGATGGGAGCCCCGCGCGCAGCGCCACTCGTGCAGTGCCGGCAGGCCTCGTCTCTTGGTGGGGGTGGATGGGATGGGCAGCGAGAACGGACTCGACGAGTGAGGTGTTGACGACAGGGAAGATGTCGACAACGATGAGGGGCAGAGGGGCAAGCGAGAGGGAAAAGCGACGATGGAGAGAGAGTGGACAAGCGAGGCGAGGCGAGGCGAGGCGGGCAGAGAGACAGACGATGACGAGCCGTTGATTTGCCCTTGTCCGCCGGCGTGGAGACTGGGGGAGCAGACTCCGGACGGAGAGACGAATGAATGTGATGTGAAGTCCAGCTCCGGCCCACGAGCCCGCAGGACAGGGCAGGCCAGAAGAGACCAGCCGAAGCGACGGTGCTGAGTGAGGGCAAGGCCAGCGCAAGGGAAGACAAGGCAAGGAAAGGCAGGGTATCTCACGGCAGGGCAAGGCACAACGACGAGGTTGCGATGCGACGGTATCCCGACCTCGAGATGCTGGGTTGCGTTGCCGGACAGGCAGAGTGGGAATTGGCTTTGTCCAGTCGTGTATCCGCAAGGTATCGCACTGCTGCAGGGCGACGGGTGGACTGCGGGATTGGCTGCGACAGCGGCCTCGGGCTTGCGCGCAAGGATGATGTTGGGCGGGGGAACAGCACCTGCGACGCGGTCTCGCGGTGAGTGGTGTGCGGTGTGTGCGGTGTACGCCCCGTGCTGTGTGTAGGACGGTCTGCCTCTTCTCCTCGCAAGAAAGGACGAGGCGACGGGGGGGTATGTATGTATGGGTTGAATTGGGATGGGACGTTTGGAGGACGAAGGAGGGGAGGTGGGAAAAGAGAGCGACCGCGGGAATTCGGTAGGCAGGGGGGCGGCCGGCAATAGGAAATACCTTACGATGGCGGACGGGGCGGGATGAGATGGATCATGGAATGGGATGTTGATGGAGGGTGGGCTTACTGCTAGTCCCGGCGGCTTAACGTAGGAAAGGTAGAGCAGACCGCGAACGCGTACGTAAGAGCCTTTGGCTTTGAAGTTGGTGTAAGGTATGCTGCTGAAGCGGGATTGCTGGGTAGACGCACCGAGTGAGTGACTGAGAGGATACGACGGAACCGCAAACCTGAGCAAAGCAAAGCGAAGCAAAGCAGGTTTGTTGTTGTGTTTGAATTGGGAATCCTGCGCAGGTATCCATAGACGTGCTTGATAAAAGCACCGCACGACGGCCATGGGGAAAGCTGCCAAGTCGAGATGCACTACGTAGTGCACTCGACTCCCAAGACTTTCTCCAGTCTGGGCAGTCCGACGTCCAAAGTACCTCCCTCAGCTAGAACAATTACACACACAGCGTGTCGCTGAGAGCGAGTGTGTTCTGGCAGCCAACAGACCACCACCACCACCAGGAGGACTCCTGCTGGCCGGTTCACGTTTGCCAGACCCTAAGGGAGCTCCTGGTTCTCTCCTCGAGGGGTACCTCCCAGACACTCAGCAGAGTGCCGGCCTTAGGTAACTGAAGCCGGATGATCGACCTATGATGTAGTCAGCGCCTTGGTGAACCCCCTGCCCGACGCTTTTTTAATGGGGCTTCTCTTTTGTTTTTTCCCCTTTCCAAATTTCCAGTGCCCGCACTTCCACCGCCAATGAACGCTAGAGGGGTTGCGAGTTGTGGCCCCCGGGCTGGGTCGGTTGGCTGGGCTGGGCTGGGCTGGGCGGATTCCAATTGTCTGGCGCCCTGCAGTTGCGTCTCCATCCTGTGCCTCCGACCTCCGGCTGTGCGAATCGACGAGTGCTGACAGTGTCAAAGTGGCGGGCTTTGCTGGCTGGAGACTCTGCAACTGTGAGTAATAAGCAGGGAAACTGGGAACTCCGTGTAAACCGCCAGGTCGAGAGCGGCCTAGCGTGATGCGCGGTGGGCCGTATTCGTGGCAGTGTGGCTGGTGCCCGAAGACTGAGGGAGGGGAGTGTGTCAGTCGGCACATGCAAGTATCTGCAGCGCCTCAGTACCTCCACGTCGTACCTCGCCCTGCTCTCCATGAGGGCTTCCCCTTAGGAAGCATGAACTCCTGGGTATCGTGTCCGCGGAACTCCGAGGGCCTTCTCCCGGCACCCCTTGACAGTGATGCGTCGTCGTTTGGGACCTTCCTTGGATATTGGGCACAATAAGCTCACCGACCCGACTCGGTCGCAGGCAGTGCCCAGTAGAAGCCATGGGACAGGCCGCGGCGCAGGGGGGCGGCCGCTGGCAGTATTGGGCAATGATGCGCCTGGTGTCGTTAGCTGGCGAAACAACCGATGATGATATCCAAGGGCGGTTGTCGAGATGCCGGACGATTTGGCATAGCAAACTCCTGGTAGCCTGCCAATGGCAACCTGTTGGGGTCTTGGATATTGCCCCCTACCGGCCGCTATTGCCGAACTTTTCTAGAAAATTGCAAAACAAATGCAGACGGGCTTCTGATGTGATGGCAGTTAGCACTGGCCCCGTCGATTGTCATGCCGCCGCCGCCCAACGGGCTCTGTCTCCGCGTCTATTCCGTGTTAGTGGCTCCGTAGCCTCAACTCTGTCGTGCCTTTGCCCGATAGATCAACATGACCTGGGACCAAATCAGTTTAGGGGATGGACTCCCCCGGCCTGCCGAGCTTCGGCATACGTGCCGGGCTTTTTGCCCGCCAATGGATTGTCGATGGCGAAATGATTTTCGAGCGGCTTCGCAACACTCACATCACCGCCGCGACAACTCTCGCGCTGGTGAGTGACAGCCCCTGAGAATTGATTCCAGTCCTGCCGAGACCCAGCGCCTAAGCCACAGCGTGAGCCGCGCATCATCCACAGCCGTGTCCGCGGTGCCACAAGAGACAATGCCAACACACGCCACCGTGCGATGGCTGCAGGGCTTGGTTGACCATGCGCATCGATGGTCGGCCGAGGCCTTCCAAGAAGTCCAAGACCGGACCCTGGCAAACCCTGCGTGCTCTGGAGGCCTTGTGTGAACCCCACGCCGCTCCCATTGGTTGCACTGAGGGTCATGAGCCACACATATGCACACTCCATCCTGCGAAAATAGAGAGAACGCGCCGCAGAGAACGACCAAAAGCCTGACACTTGACAGCTCGGAAAGCATGGAACGACGATGGGCGCGGGAAGCGAATGAGACACAGCATGTCGCTAGCCAGACATGCCAGACTAAACAGGGCGGGCAGTTGCAACGATAGAAACTGGACCGTCATCGTTCGCCTGTGCGCCAAAACTACCAGCCGTGCGGCGCCAAACGGCCTTGTTTCACACGTCGCACGCCCGTTTGCATCATGGCATGGCCTCCAGCTCCTGTTCATTGAGACGCAATCTCTGCCATCTCAACTCTGGTGCTCCAAACCGCAAGATCCACCTTGGCTGGGGAAACCTGGAATCCGTCGCATTGAAACTGGCGGCCGGGGTCCGAAGCAGGGGACCACGTAGCAACGCGAGCCTATTCCAAAGTTGGGACTGGCAAGTCGCCTAGAAAGACCTAGAAAGAAGCCATTCTGCAGCGCCCTTGCTTGTAATCTGCGAAGGACAAGGAATGGCTGTGGACGGGATGCCACTTTCTCATGGTCTCGACAAGGCGAACCCTGCTTCGGCGGCAAAGCAAAAAGAGGCGAGCAGTTGCCTGAGCCTCAAGCGGTGAAATGGCAGGGCGAACGTTGGAACACCCGCTGAGAAAGACGTGGGCATCCCAGCCGACGACCGAACACCACAGCGCACCCGTAGGCGCGGCCGAACGACGGGGCTCATTGGGGTTGGAACTGTGCAAAGTCGACCCTTTCCACTGCGATATTTGCAACTTTGCCATCTGGGTGACATTTTTGGTACCGGAAGTCCCTGCAGCGGTCGCGGCCCCAAGATGCCGTTGGACAAGGTGCCAAGTTCGAGGTCCCGAGGCGGCAGATTCACACCCGGCTATGTGGAGACGCGGAAGCAGCTGTGGCAGCGCCGGACGCGGGCTGGTGCCAGTACTAGCAGTAGCTTAATTGGCGAGGACAACGATGACGGCAGAAGCGAAGTGAGATATCAATCCTCGACGGTGTCGACGCGGGCGCCGCATCCTTCGAGGTTCAAGACAAGGTAGGCTCCTTCGCGCGTGATTCACACTCGACGTGCGTATCGCAAGGAGGGTTGGCTATGACCTGGTAGGCGCATCATTGCATAGCGTGCGAGTCAACCGGTTCGAGTGTTGGAGGTGTCTTGCCAGTGCCAGCGAAGCAGAGCAGAGCAGAGCAGAGCAAGTGCAGGCAGGCTGGGCGTCCGTCCTGGTCCAAGGTCGAGTCGAAACAAGGCTCTAGCGCGAATTCAGAGTCGACAAGAAACAGTAGCGCGGTTATGCAGCATGCGGATGGTTGGCTGTCAAGCTGTGCGTGTAAGAGCTGTGTGAGCTGAGCTTACCTGCTGCCGCGTGCTTGCGCGACGTGCGTATCGTCGACGGGAGCCGGTTCAAGGCGTCTGCGTCACTGTTGCCGCAACTAACGGCGATGGCGATGGCGATGGCATTGGCGGCCGTCCGTCACGGTCTCGTGCATGGAGAACGTGTGTATGATGGGCCAATGTGGTGAGTAGAATTTCGCGCAGGGGATCCGACCGCCTTGTCTGAAGTGATGCAGAACAGCCAGACGCAGAGCCGAGCGAGCCCCGGGGGGGTTGGATAAGCTCGCCGTCGTCGCATATGCCTCGAGTTTGTTTATCTTCGCAAAGATTTTTTTTTTTCCCATGGGTATCGGTTGGGCCGGCTGTTGGTGGTTTTTTTTTTTCCCCTCAGGTCGAGTCCACATCGGAGATGGTTTAGTGCCCCTGCCAGCAGGGAAAACAGGACAGCTTTGGGACAGGGCCAAACAGACAAAAAGGGCAAGAGCACATGGGCAAGGAAAATCGAGTGGGAAGGTGTGGGGAAGGCCCCTCCAGCAGGCAGCTCGGGATCGACGCCGCTGAGGTCATCAGGAGCTCGCAAGTGGGGCCTTGTGAGTCGCGGATTCATAACGCTGCGGCACGGCAGGAGCTGCCCTCGCAGTGCAGGCAGGTGCCGCCGTCGTGCTGGCGACATGATCACGGTACCGACCGAAACGGGCTCTGGGAGTGAGTGCTTGCCTCAATTCTCCAATACGACGTCGCCTGCCTCGACCAATTGGCGGTTGCGCATTATCAATGGACGCCAACCCAGTTCTTCAGATTGTCGCGAGAGAGACAGTGACAACAAACAGAAACAGAAACAGAAACAGCCCGTGGCCATGGGTGACCAACCGGTTTGCCGTGCGGCCAGACTCTGAGGCTAGCTCACCGCAATCTTAGCGACCCAGAAAACATCGTCACCGTCAGTCAGTCCGTCATCAACGAGGCGAGCAGCAGCCGTCGGGCAACGGCACCGCGCTAGGGGAAACACTGGAGACGTGATGGTGGCGGCCCAGTACTCGCCCAAAGGGCCCTTTCGTTGCATCACGAGTCGTTCACAGTTTGCAGGCCCCTTGCCCGCAGCCCATCGCGCGTCTGCGTCCCTACGCGGGGTGTCGAGGCCGATCGCGGCATTTCCCCGACTTGCCAGCCTCACGAAGCCCAATAAGCAGCCTCACCAACCATCCCACCGCATCCACCCGGCCGGTCCTCCACCAGATCGTCCCTCGCTCCCGTTCCATCATCTGCCTCCCGACCGTCCTCCGCCGCTCACCGCCCGCCTGTGTCCTCGTCGTGCGCCCCCATGCGGCAGAGTCGCCAGCCACAGCCCCCTGCCGCTGCCGCTGCCATCTCGCCCGCCTCACTCATGTCATCCATCCATCGCCCATTCCGCTCGGATCTAAGTCGCCGGATCGGTCGCTGTCAGCCACCAAATCGATCTCCCTGAAGATCCCGACCATTAACTCCGCGCCAACCACTGCCGCTAGAAGCCTTACCAACGCCTGCTGCTGGCAACTGGCCCCAGCCAGGTGCCTGGCAGCCCTGAGAGGGCACAAGTCGGTCATTACCGGCCGTCGCAAAGTAGCGTTTGCCCATGCAAGATGACCGCCTCAACTATCCACAGACGGCCTTACTGCGCTCCCCCACGCCATCGGCCCAGCGCCAGAGCCGCAAATGACGATGGAAATCCGCCACGGTCGCCGTTCGGGCCGTGTGCAGCGCTGACTGCTCTCGTTTCGTTCGAGGGTCTGGACCCGCGTCTCCGGACCTCCGGCCTTGCCGCGAGATGCGAGATGCTAAATGCGGCATGCTCCTCCAGCACGCCGGAAGCCCGTTTGACGCAGACTACTGCTTCCGCCACGCGGTCCCAACATGCTGGGTCAGAGGTGTCTTTGCTTTCGGCTTCGGGCTCTGCTTAGGAGCTCTCGGCATCCATATCCGGAAACGGTGATTTCGTCTGCGTGTCTACACGCTCTCGCTTTGACTCTTCGGCCAACCCGTTGCTTGAACCCCTGAGCCGAGTGCGGCTACTGCCAAGCGTGTTGGATGCACTGAGTTCTTCAATTGGCGCTGCAAGGGCCATGCAGATTGGAGGAGTAGGTCCCTGATGCATTGGCGTCATGAGTGTCCCTCATCTACGAACGTGGGCACCGGGCCGCAGTAGTGGTCTCGGGCCATGGCTTGCATACGAATGTCTCGGCTCCGCGAGGGCGTCGGCCTGACCTGGATCTCGGCAAACGCCTGCTCTCAACGAACACTCATGTTGAGGGCATCATGGGCCCCTCATCATGTGACTCTATGTCTTCTCAAAGAACGAAAGTTGTTCATTCCACAGTGCCCAGCACGCAGGAATCTCAGGGGACTTCTGCCGAGCCGCATCCCACGGTGGATGAATAGACCCCGCGGCTCAATTGCTCCAATCAATCCAGCCGCTGCTTACATTGTAGCTGACTCCCAATCCTTCCATTTCTGCTCTGTGAACGCTGATTGCTGTGAAAACGGATACAAAACATTTGATAGGCCCGTCAGCCGCCACGTTGCTGGGGTTGGATGATGGTGTCGAGCAGCTTACTGCTGTAGGGCCCTGACGTGGTGCCATGAAAGGACGAGGCTGGCGCACGTCATATCAAGATGACGACCTCACAACCTGGCCATGTTGCTTTTTCTTGCGAGTTGCGCTCTTGGACCGGGACTGAGCTGTACATCGCCAGAGACAGGTCTGCAAGTTCAAGTTGAATCACATCAACGACGGCCCAGGAAACACCAACGACTCGGGGGGGGGGGGGGGGGGGGGGGGGGGGGGGGGGGGGGGGGGGGGGGGGGGGGGGGGGGGGGGGGGGGGGGGGG
>JAOWMA010000061.1:27337-182322 GCA_025962755.1 Colletotrichum tropicicola
ACACAAACACAACAACCACAAAACAAACACACCACCCCCCCCCCCCCCCCAAACCCCCCCCACCCCCACCCCCCCCCCCCCCCCCCCCCCCCCCGCTTTCATATCAAGTCAGCAGCGAAGGAATGCGAGGGCTGGCAGCCGGGCTGAAGATGACACTTCTAGAAGCGCAAGCCTGGCTGACCGCCGCCGAGACGAACATCCGGTACGTGGACCGAGGATCTGTCAACAGCCCGAACTTCCAAACTGACAACGCGCCACCCAGAGTCATCGAGTTCGGGGCTGTCATCGTCGTGGGCATCGCAAGCGTGGTGGCCTTTTCAAGGGCCATCAACATGTATCGGACGGGGATCGCCGTGGAGGAGGCCATGATGAGTAACGGCCTGTTGTGACGACGGTATCGCGCGACTGGTTGGGTCAGAGACCATAAATATGTACGCGGTTTTGGATGGGGGTGGCTTTGGGTGATGAGCTGCCCAATGTCTTCAGTGTTTGGGATTCTTTCGTTCAATCTGGCTATCGACCCAGATGTATGAGGTGCCTATGTCAATATGAGCCTGTGGGTGGATGTGTTCCTACGTTTGAGTACATACGTCTATCTCTAGCTTCTCAGATGAAATTCCCTCTTTCTACATTTTTATGTGGCTTTATATTCCCTTGGGTGATTCGGTGCAAAAAAGTCTTCCTCCATCAACAGCACCTGTGTCGCTGCGCCCTGAAAGTAGAACACTCCTCATGACCTGACCTACAGCTCGTCGAAAGCAAACCAGGCCAGAACCACGGGACATGAACCTCACAGAGCCTCCCAAGCATCGCCCTCACTGCCCCTCGACGACCTCCCTCTCTCCCTCCACACGCTCCTCCCGCCTCCTCCGGAACCCATCCAGAATCAACCTCATCATCTGCCCGTTCGTCACCGGGATCTCCTTCTCCCCGACCCGCTGCGCCCTCACCTCCTCCTCCGACGCCCACACGTGGTCCTGGTGCTCCTCCGGGTCCGTCCGCACCTCCCCGCCCTCCCTGACCCGCACCTCGAACGCGAACCGGCAAAACACGCGGGCGCCCGTCCGGTTCGTGAAGACGCTCCCCGGCGCCCGGTCCGCGCCCTCGCTGACGACCCGCACCACCTCGACGGCCTCGAGCCCGGCCTCCTCCCACAGCTCCCGCGCGCAGGCGACGAGCAGGCTCGCGTCCGCGGGGTCCGCCGCGCCGCCGGGCGTCTCCCACAGGTTCGGCATGCTGTCGTGCGCGGCGCGCTGGAGGAGCAGCACGCGGCCCGCGGCGTCGAAGACGAGCGCGCCCGTCGCGAGGCCGTCCCAGTGCTTGTCGTGCGCCGCGAGCCAGGCCTGCGCGGGGGTGTTGTAGGATTCGAGGGAGGGGGGGTATTTGAGGTGAAAGGTTGGCGGGGGAGGAGGCCGGGAGGCCGGGGCGGGGTCGGTTGACATTTTTCGGTGTGAGAGAGAGAGAGAGAGCTCGGTCGAGGTGGTTGTCTGAGTGAGCCTTTTGAGGATGAACCGGAAGTGAGGTTGTGAAGACGTGCGACGGCGTGGGTGAGATGAGATCTGAAGTCGTGGGCGGACGCGGGACGGCGCGGGGCGGGTTTTTCAGCGGGCCAGTTTAGCGCACGGCGAGCGGCTTCGGGGCTGTACGTGGTCGCCTTACAGGCTGATTCACGGGCTGAAACGACGGGCTGCCTACTGCCTGGTGCTACCGATAGTTTTACTCGTTCAAGTGGCTTTATCCTCGACCCAATATTCAATTTTTCTTAGCATAGAGACTTTGGTGAAAGGTGTCTGCCTTGTTTTTCAACTTGAAGCAGACCATGAAGTGCTCCCACGTCCGGCCCCGGAACCGTCGATGACCCCACCTCGGACGCCGACATCGACATCGACCAAGGCCATCTCATGCCTCTGGCAGCTAATACATTCTGCCGTCTCCATTCTTCAAGAGTACGCTTGAATTTTGTCGAGTCCTTCTACCTTCCGGAAGACTTCCTCTCACGTCGCTACACACCAGGTGACATCGAAAGAAACCAGGTGATCGCCCCCAGCCGCTACGGGCTCTCCCTCCGCCAGAACGTTGAACTAATCTTCTGCTTCAGTTTCAGCGCGAACCAAACTCGCATCTCCCGGTGCCTCTGCCTCTGCCGAAGCCAAGAATCAAAAGGCGACTTCATTCCCCCATACATAGCAGACGACGACATGTGCGGAAGAGCGGGGTGATAGCCGACGGCGGCGGCCTGAACAACGAAGAGATGAACGAGGCCGACCAGGTCGGCGGCCGGGTCGACAGGAAGGGAAAACCTCCAGGCCACTTAGAAGGGGATTTGAGGAGGAAACATCAGAAATTCTCGCTTCCAGCTCATGGTTTGCTAGGGGGAATCATGGATCACGCCTGAGGAGACGACCGTATCAGGGGTTGTACCTACCAAATCATCCATTTTGACTGAAGACCTGAATACTTACTTCCGATGTGCCTCATTTCACTCGTAGCGCACCAAAACTTTCCCGAAGAAACACTGCCGGAAGCTCCATCTGAGGATACTTTCCAGGCCGCGGTCTTGCTGATTCCCACCTACCTTACTGAAAAGGGAACGGCCGTCTGCGCACATGAAATATACTGATCCCACCCAGACGGTCCCTGAAGCCCCCCGGGCGGCCACCTCTGGGACCATCTGCGCCTCCCTCCGGGAACTCTCTCGTGACGTGAAACGTCGCGATCCTTCCCATCCTGCCCCGTCGCCCGGCAAACGGATCGACCTCGTCCTCCGCCGGCCGTCCCTCGATCGCTCTCCTCCAATCATGCCCGCGACGCTCCTGCGGCCGAGCATCCAGCGGAGCCTCCATAGCCCTCACCTCGTCGCCGCCTTGAAGCGCCTGGTCTTCGCGGCGTCGCCAAGCCAGCGCGACCTCGTCGGCCGGCCTCAATTCGCCGTCGGGGAGCGCAGGGTAGACTCTGTCCCTCCCCCGATTCCCTCTTCGACGCTCTTCCTCTCCATCTTCCACGGCCTCCTCCGCCTCCTCTTGAATGTTCTCGCCTTCGCTCTCGACGACTTCGCCTGGAAAGAACCGGTTCGGCCGCGCGCAGTCCCTGTGCCGCCCTCCGTTCCTCCTCCTTTTCCCCTTCTGCTCGACCCAGGTCTCGTCCTTGGAGGGCCGCGTCTTCAGGTCGAGCTCCAGGTAATTCGCGATTCTACCGATGAAGCCCTCCGGGGTGTAGTCGAGCTTGCCATTCGGGTAGATGAGACAGTTCTCGCCGCATGGGACGTCGTGTTTCGAGTTGCGGGCGCTTCGCACTGTTTGCAGCCGTGGTCGCGAAGGACCTGGCTCGTCGACAATCTGGTTTGGCATCTTGGCAGATATGGAGCCGGTTGTCCTCGTCAGCTTGTTGCTCCCTTCCTGGAATTTTACAGGAAAATCACGAGGAATGGCTGCTCTATACTGTACGGAGGTATCATGCATTCACTGGCAAGCTGTGGTAGGCTGCTACACATAATCACGGGCATACTGGCTACTAATTGTTGACTTATTCATTGTGTCTGAGTGTCAAAACCTATGGCTCTAATCTAGCCTTTTTGCCATCCAGTATCCGTAGAACCTTTGCCAACGTCCTGTCCTGATTGCAGGTTGTCCTCAACCAAACCGTCCTGCGAGAGACCAAGTTCCAAACCCATCGCAGCCAACTGTGACAAACTAGGCTGTCCATTAAGCGAGGGGGTGATTCGTGAGAAGGTAAAGACTGTGTGTGTTGCGCGACAAGGAAAATAGTGCTGATGATGATGAGGACTGCTGGTCTGCAGGTAGTCGACAAAGGAAAGTCTGCCAGGCCGGGTTTCCTGACGTCGCAAGGCTTCAGTAACAAGCGAACATGGTGCCAAGTGAAGGACCAAAAGGCTTATGGTGACAATGAGGCCGAAAGCTGAGGTCTCTGTCATGAAGTCTGACGCGATGCAGGAAGGAGACAGGCAGTGATGCAGTGCTTGGAAGATGTGCAGTGCAAAGCAAGCAAGCTTGTGAGAGTCTTTGCTGGATCATGAGCGTAGGACTGGAACAAAGAAACCAGTCGCCAGACTGGGAGAGCTGCAATGCTTGAAAAACACTGTCGTCCAGGCCTAGGCTTACTTCTTAGTTGTCAGAAGCACCACCAGGGGTGTGAATGTCAAGGCCAGCCATCTGCTCGTTGAGGTCTGTGCCCTGCTGAGCGGACTGCTCCTGGTCGACATAGCTGTTGTTGTGGTGGGCAGTGTTGTTGCTGTCAGGACCGTGGAAAGCCTTGTACCACTCCTGGTACTTCCACTCGTCGCGAATGTCCTGCATCATCATCTGGATGTCTTCAGGGAGCTCGACAAACACTTCAGGATCAATGCCGTAGATCTTGTTGTCCAGGCGGACGACCAGGGAAGTGAGCTTCTCGTTGTAGGCCTCAATGCCCTGCAGCTGGGCGAAGAGCATGTGACACTCGTTGACATAGTGCTGGGACATGTGGTGAAGACGGATGATCTCGTAGTGAGAAGCCTGCAGCTGCTGCACCAACTCAGGGGGCACCTCATAGTGGGTGGCTGCACGGGTGGGAGTAGCAGTGCCACCCGTGTTGTCCTCAGAGTGGTCAGTCTGTCCGTCAAGACCAAGGGAGGTAGAGCCCTAAAGATATTAAAATTCTGTAACCTTTCATTCTTTTGAATACACATACCTTGTCACTGTTGGTATCATTGTTCTCCGCCGTCATCTGAGATGAGTGAATACCCTCAGACTGGCGGTGCTCCGGGTGGATGATGGTAATACCACCAGCATTAGCAGCAGCTGAGGCAAAGCGGCCAGGGACGACATCAGATGGTCCAGTGGGCGTGGTAGGAACAACTGAGCTGCGACGGGCAGCAGAGTTGGTGTCACTGGTAGCCGAGGTGCCTCCAGCACCCATGACTGCAGACTCTCCCTTGGCAAAGCCAGTGTTGGGCTCCTCGGGGTGATCAGCAACCGAGGGCTTCTGGTAGGCCTGGTTGTTCTGCTTGTCCTGAGGAGCAGACGGCTGGGCAGCAGCGGCAGGCTCCATAGAGGAGGCCGGGATGACACCCTGGTCAACACACTTGCCAGACGCGCCAGTGTAGGGAATGGTGTAGGGAGTGGTGTTGGAAGACATGATTGCTTCTTCTGATGGTGAAAATTAGTGATGGTCAAGGATGAAGTGTGTTTTGAGGGTGTGAGTACCTGAAATGATGAGAGGATGCTTAGTGTGGAAGGGGACGACTCTCAATGAGAATGAGTGGCTTTGTGACTGATGATGCTTTGTTCAGGTTAGTTTTTCATGGAAAATACCGCCTGAGTAGGTAATAAAAACCTTTGAGGATAAACCTGGTGATCACAGATTCTGCGCGAAGTGATGGAGGTAGGTTGTGATGTGGGAGGAGTTGACGCGAAGAAATATGGTGATGGAGGTTGAAGAGGGAAGAAAAAGGTGAGGGTGGGCGGGGGAAAGGTTTTTTTGTGGTTGAGAGGGAGAATGGAAGTCAAGAGTACTAAATAGAAGGGGGAAAAATAAGAGTGTGGGAGGTTTGAGTACTTAGAAGGAAGGAGGTAAGGAAGATGAGGAAGGTGCTCCTTCCCTTTGACTGGTGATGGCTGCCAAACAGGGAAGAATTGTGGGCGACTCTCAACAGCAGATATAATTTGCTGACTCATTAATTCTCAAAGCAGAGACCAAAGCATGTATTGTTCTGAATCCAGGTACTGGACGAGGGAAAAGCCTGGGAGAAGACTCGGGTAAGGAACGGAGGCATTCAAAAGCCGGGGCAACTGCTCTGCCCATAGCCCTGTACCAAATGGCCGCCGTATCAGTGCCCACGTCCAAACACGAAAAAGGCATGACATTGGACTTGAAAGCTGCGATATGGATCGAAGTATTCGCTGAAGAATTGGGTTTGCTCGATCATATCGAGGGTACCTTAGTAAGTTTCGAACCCTCTAAGGATCCTTCTTGGAGCAAGTGAAATCACGATCCCGAGCCTGGGACCACTTGATAAGATCAAGAATCACTTTCGACATGATTCGCTTCGTACCCATATGTCAACGGACTGCTCAATACAGCTCCAGTCAACACCTGGGTCACAGGGAACGTTTACGGCTGCCACTTGGGGGCTTTTGCGTGGGCTGTCTCAGAGAGAGCCCACTGGGGCCAGAAAACAGGGCTCAATATGTCGGGTACGTACATTTAAGCTCATGTGATATCAATAGCAGCATGGTTGACTGCCGATATAACAGGGCACAAACATCTTGGAGCTGGTGTTAAACGGGGTCACGTGTGCATGTTGACCGAGGTGAGATCGGCCCCACCTGGGAAACCCAAGCTCGGCGCTAGCAATTTGGCGCCGGCCTGGCTCAGGGGAGGTATCGGGCTTACTTGTGCGTGGTGTCTTGCATTCAGCCCCAGCTCCTTCCCGCCCATTTTCAAGGCGGTCGCACGAAACACGACGGGAGCTGCCAGCCCAATTCAGGGTCCTGAAAAAATATCAACATTACCTTAGGTTAGCATTGATCCTGTGACTCGTCAGGCCGCTCGCCTCCTGGTCCCAATGGACTCATCCCCGCAGCAAGACAGTCCTTTGTCTATAGCAGCCAACGTCGCGGGCATCCTTACTTTCATCGTCGCCATTATTGCCGCCGTCTACGTCAGGATCACATATCTGCGCAACAGCGATGACGAGTATTTCCGAGTCAAGGCCTCCCTGTCTTGGTTCAAGACGGAGTCGACCTGGCTATCGGAGCTTATTCGCACTGCTGGCGAGAGACCGGGCGGCCCTCACAAGGGCCAGCCAGAGTACGAGATGTACGCCTTCGTGATGGATGATCTCATCAAGCTGGAGCAGCGTATCCTGGAGCTGTTAGCCGAGGCGGAGACCAAAGCTGCTGGCCAGGACGCCGGCAGCGAGGGGAAGTGGACGCTGGTGCCGAGGAGCTGGAGCTTCACCACGAACGTCGCCATGGCCTGGCTTCCGGTCCGTACCAAGACGCTAGAGCTGGTCCGACAGCGGGAGGCCCTGACAGGCCGCGTCCAATTCACACAAATGAGCATGATATCTTCGTAAGCCCGTCTTCCACTTGGCGCCGCTTTTGCTGATACTTGGCGAAGGAGAATTCGCGACTTGGAGTCAAGGACCACGTGGATGGAGGCGAAATCCGAAGAGAGCTTTATTCGAATGGAAAACCAGATCGTCGAGCAGAGAGCCCAGATCCATCGGCTCGAAGATCTCGTCTATCGTCTGATGCACCGAAACCGGCTCGGCAACGCGGCCGAGCAATCACTGGTGGAAGCCATCAAGCCGCGCCGGATCTCAGTCTCCTCGCAGCAGAGCCCGACCGAGTCCCCGAAACGAGGCCGCGAAAGACGGCCCAGTGTTCAGCCAATCAAGCGGTCGAGGTCCAAGTGATGGCCCCGAATCTATCATTTAATGTCGTATCCTCCCTGCAACAAAAATGCGCCTGCGACGGCCAGGCTGGCAGCTGCCACAGCCAAGTCCATTTCGAGGACAGACCAAATCCACAGGCACCCCAATGTCGGTGCCCGTTTCAGGGTGTAGAGATAGCTGAACTTGTTGGTGATGTATATCAAGTAACACCCGGCCGCGACACCGGTCACGAAGAAGACGCCCTGCCGTATGGGATGTTGGAAGCGAAGCGGAAGTCCCGGAACAAGTGTTGGGCTGGAGCGGTGTGCGTGGAGATTGTGGAAGAGGAAGAAGAGCACTGTTGGTCGTCGCAGTCAGTCGCAGGCACCGGGAAGTCGCAAGCATCGACGGCACCGTCACTCACCCAAGAAGGCAACCAGAGTCCGCGTTATGACACTCGACCAGTCAATCGTGATCGCGTATTGGTTCTGGACAAGTACGTCGAGTGTGCCGTGGACCATGGCAAGGCTGACAGTCCATAGGAGCGAGTCCATTATACGGTCCATGAAGGGAGAAAGCAGAGTATCGTCATCTTCTTCTTCCTCGTCATCCTCCTCGTCGCTATCGCTGTCCGCCTTGGGCCTATCGATTCGAACGGCGCCCTTGGGCAAGTTCTTGTTTCTCGGGTCCTGATCCGCCTGCTGGAACAGGCCCCTTTCCTGTGCAAGCTGAAGCAGCGTGGCCTCGCTGGGACCGGACCGGTCGGGCTGGGCCAGCGGGATGCTGGTGGGATCCTTCGGCTTCCTCTCCTTGGACTTCTTCGCCATCTTGCCGAGCTTCTTCTGGTCGCTTCCCTTCCCGGAGACCAAAAAGGCTACTTTCGTCTGGATGGCACAAGCCAATTGGGCGCTTCGTCTGGTCCAACTATCCGATGGCAGCTGCAGGGTATGTCGTCGTCGCTCGTCGTCTGGTCGCGTGCCGTTGGCTGACAAAGACACAGTTTACAGTTCAGCGCAACCTTGCCCCCGCCGTCAGCTCTCACCTCAGGCTGTCAGCTCCGTCACCGTCGCTAGAAAATAAAGCTCCAAGCCCCTGCAGGCCATCGGTCCAGTGACCTCAGCGCCCCTATTCGTGGCATGACATCGTGCCAAAACGGCCAATCAGATGCTGTCTCGTGCCCCGCCCGGCGGCATTAGCCTCACAGGACCCCGTTCCGCGATCTGTCACCGCCTGCGATTCTCGGGTGCGACACACCGGTCGACCGCCCCGTAGCGCACTCGACGGAGCAGAACCGTCCAGGTCCCAGCTTGCCCAGGTCATCCAATTTCCCAGCCGATTGCCTCCCGCCATTGTGAGGCACCCACACCATCATTGAAAGCCACCAGCTTGTCCGCCGCCGCCGAAAGGCCCGTTCCCGTTGTCGCTAAAGGCTGCTCCCAGATTGGACCAGGGTCCTCTGACGCTCGCGAGTCGCAAGGTGGCATCTCGACCTCCCAGTCTCTCTCCCCTGCGATGATGGGCGCATTTAGCTCGCTGTTCTTTACCTAGCGAACCTCTGCGACTACCACGAGACACTTCGGGACTTTTCATCCTCCTGCTGCGCGGCTCGCGACCCTCCCACCCCGTGCAATCCTGCACGGAAGACTGCGGCCCGCCGACACACGCTACACCGCATCGACGACACGCTCATCCCAGAAACGACCCCACCTTGGGGAAACTCCCCTCCTCACCGACGGAGCGAAAACCGCTTTTTGAAAGAACTACACACAAGAACGTTGCGCGCGGCGAAACCAACGACACAATGGGCTGGCTTCTGCTCCTCGGAGCTCTGCTAGTGGCTGTTGCGCCTGCCCTGTACATGTACCTCCAGCCCTTCGCGACCGCGCGCCTCCCGACCCTCGAGAACAAACGAATCTGCCTCTTGATCGCCCACCCGGACGATGAGGCCATGTTCTTTGCCCCCACCGTTCTCGCCCTCACCCGACCGGATACTGGAAACCATGTCAAGATTTTGTGTTTGAGCTCAGGTAGGGGAAGAATCGCGGGATGCCTGAGGGGAAACTGGGCGCAATGGCTGACGAGAGGGGCAATCGTGTAGGCGACGCCGACGGTCTGGGCGAGACTCGCAAGAAGGAGCTGGTCAAGAGCGGCATGAAGCTTGGACTGCGCCAGGAGCAAGATGTTTTTGTCATTGACAGCCCGTAAGCTCACCCTATACTGTGACGAAACTTCCTGAATAGCTTGCTAACCAGTTCGACCCCACTACAGCGACTTCCAAGACTCCATGACCAACATCTGGGACAAAACCAAGATCGCATCCCTCCTCACCCGCGCATTTGCGCCGCACTCTGCCCGCCAGCGCGCCGCTGGCGAGGAACCCACCGCCAACATCGACGTCCTGGTCACCTTCGATTCGATCGGCGTCTCGTCCCACCCGAACCACATTTCGCTCTACCACGGCGCCCGCGCCTTCATCTCCGCCCTCTCCGATGATTCCCGGTGGCCCTCTCCCGTCGACCTGTACACCCTGACCTCCGTCTCCATGGCGCGCAAGTACAGCACGTTCCTCGATGTGATACCGACCCTCTTCTCGTGGGCGACAACTAGCGGCAGCAACCCCCCAAAGCCCGCAAAGCCTACGAAACCGAAAAAAGAGCAAGACGACAGCGATGACGATGATGACGAAGAGGAAGAAGATGACTACCACCCGAGCGCGCTGGTGTTCCTCAGCCAGCTGGGCTCTGAGGGCGGAGTGGCCACGGCGTGGAGCGCCATGACGACGGCGCACAAGAGCCAGATGGTGTGGTTCCGGTACGGCTGGATCACTCTGAGCAGATACATGGTCCTGAACGACCTGCGGCTGGAGCGGGTCGAAGCAGGCAGCGACGAGGAAACCAAGTCCTGACTTGACGGGACGCCGGTAGCCAGGAAAAGAAAAGGGAAACAGAGCATACATCACCAAGCATCCCATACCCCCGTCATCAGCAGGCGTTCTATGAACTCTCCATTTGTTTGGCCCAGGACGGCATTAATCCCTGGGTAAAATTCACAGCGTTGTAGATGAAGAATGCATACCACACAATCCAAGAACACATCTCGCATGGATCAGCGCACGCACAGTTCCGAGTATACACTGACAGGAACGCCCAGTCTGCCGCGTGGTTCGCTTTGGACCTCGGCTGTGCTCAGGCAGAACAGGACGAGGTCATCCGAGACCTACATGTGGTTCTAGTGACTCATCGCAAATCGCAGGTCTCACGATGTTGCACGGCTTGATCGTCATGCACATGTCCGCTCCGGCCATCCAGATGGGCCATTATTCTTATATCTCGATTTCTTAACGGAGAAAATGTATTCCAATGCAGCTGAAGGCCGTCTACCACACCAAGCTTCTCATCACCAAGCCCCTCTTCAATGTGCCGCTCTGCGTTTGGCGCGCCTCCTTTCTTGCGGGACTGGACTGCCTAGCTTCGGATTTCCTGCTAATCGGCACGCTCAGCTTCTTCTCTTGTTGGCCAAACACCTTCTGCGTCCGCTGGCGCACGTTCCTCTTCGTCCATCGCCCAAGCAGGATGGGCATCTTTTCGTAGACCTGTTCCCCGGACTCCGTCACCACCGGGACCATAACTTCACCCTCCTCCCCATCTTCGCCATGGTCCTTCAGGTCGATCTTGACGAACTTTGGACGGCTGGGGTCCCGAACCCGGAGAGAGGTCGCCGGGCTTCGCACAATCTGCTGCTTCCAGCTGTGCCTCTGAATATTCCCATGATCCGTAATCCTCACCGTTCCCCCGCTCGTCTGGTATGTGACCGGGTTGGGCAAAAAGTCCTTGAACTCGGCGACAAAGTCCGTGACGATGAGAGAAGCAAACTGGTCCTTGTCTCGATGGGCCTTGCTACCTTTTTGCAGCCAGAGCTTGCACCACCTCTGTATCGTATACCAGGTCATGTGCTGTTTGGCCTTGGCTCGCAGATGGCGAGTAATTGCGTCTGGTGGAGGTGAAGGATGCAGTCGTTCGAATAGTGCCGTCTCGACCTCCTGACATGCCACTTCGTACGACGCGCAGCCACGCCTAATCTCTTCCCAGGCACCGTCCAGTTTCCCAGCACTAATCATGCTCTTGACGTAAACATCTCTGTCTTTCATGCTTATGCTCTCTGGGGACATCTCGGCATTCATCGTATCCCAGAGGGAGATGACATCCCCCGCGCGAATGATCCTGTTGCTATCCCCCAAGATCTTCCACTCTGTGGACGCCGGTTTGGAAGAGATGACATATGTCCACTCCAGAAGCGAGGACCAGATTGCCGGAGAAATTTGGATGTTGTATCGTGCCGAGAAGAAGACAAGCAGCTTTTGGGCCAGTATGACATGGCCCGTGGTCCCGAAAGCCTGCACTATGGCATTCAACAGGCCCGGAGTGGGCTTAAGTAAGGGGCTAAGCCTTTCCTGATCGGAACCCCCGATTATTTTGGCGGCACGGTGATCTTTCAGGTCGGTGATTCTTATCTTCCACGTTTGCCATAAAAGCCCGATCATACGTTGGAAAGAGCCTGCTCGCGCGCGCGCCACCAAGTATGTGGAGAGCATATCTTGGTCGACGATGATGCGACGGTGGCCTATCTTGGTCCAGACCCTGGCGAAAGGGCGAGGTGAACTGATGATTCGGTGCATATCGTGCGTCGGTTGACTTGGCGACCGACCATATGGAGTACTCTTATTGGCGAAGATTCCCAGACGAAGTCTTTCTAAAGGCCGCAGCAAGGACTTATTGGCGAAGCGCTTCCTGTAACCGGCTAGGTCTCGCGGGCGGAGTCGGAACCTGGCCAGGTCATGTTGCATATAGAGCGGTTCCGTTAGAAACCGAGCCTTGAGAAACTCCGAGTACGCCAGACCCTCTCTCAGATTAGCGGGTTGCCCGTTAGGGTTCATGGCCTCTTTCCAGATCCATTTCGCCGCTTCAATGTCCGAAGCGGCGCCGGCGCATCTCAGCAGAACGACGTAGTCGGACAATGTTAGGCTGCGACGATGTTGCAACCGCAGCTCTAGGACGGAGCGAAGTATGGCCAATGTGGTCTGGTAAACCTTGCGTATGCCGAATTGGTTGACGACGGATGCGAGATAGCTGTATTGCCGGAGGCCAGGCGGCACCTGGAACCCGTAGGTCACGTCTGCTTTGGGGCCAACTCGCAATGGGTCCAGAGATCTGACGAGTTCCGAGAAGACTGGTATGGGGAGCCTGCTCAAGGAGTCGGTTACCTCGTCCACCTTTGCGTGTTTTCCCAGCGCGGTAAGTTCGGCCAAGATCTTGGTTGGATTCTGCGACTGGATCGCACGGAGGAGACTACCCAGGATATCGTCGGGGCCGGAGAGAGGCGGGGGCGCGCCAGCGACACGACTCGGCCGGTAAAATCTCTTCGATGTGCTTCGGATACTCGACGAAGGCTCTTGTATAGAGGGTCCCGAGAGAATTGACGCCGTCAGGGGATGGTGTCGTTGAGGGCATCGTCGTAGTCGCGAAGACAGGACTCGTGAGGGGGTGCCGCGCGGAGGGGATTGAAGCTGGAGCAACTGTCGGAGGCCATTGGCCTCAGCGGCAGATATCATGGCGCGAAGCTGTGATGTATCGATCGGGTCATCGGGCTGGCGTGAAGGCCTGGAAGCCGAGAGGGCGACGGGGTGGACGAAGACGGGTTGAGGGTGGAAGAGGTGCTGGCGCTGAGCTGTGTGCGCAGAAAAAAGAAAACAACCGTCGCAAGCTGTCCCTCCCCCAAGACACCTCCTCACAGGTTTGCCGCGACAGCTACCTTACCCCGACCTCCTCCTCCCTCCTAGTAAGGTACCTGCCTTACTTACACAGGTACCTGCCGATTGCTTTAGGGCCCTGCTCCCTTCCTTCCAACCGTGCCACCCCTGGGCAGAGCGGGAAGCGCTGGGGAAAGACCCAGTGCGACCCACTTTCCGGCGTTCCGTGGCACGGTTTCTCCAGGTTGTGAGCTGCTCGCGCAAAATCACTTTTGCCGGCTCCGACGGGGTGGGCCAATCAGACACAGGGCAGCTGGGAGGAGCAAAATGCACAACTCTGATGCGCCTTGGACCCACCGTCGCTCTCGGCCATCCCAGCTGAGTTGCTGTCTCTCCGTCGATAAACGCGCCTTTCCTTCCGACCAGACACCCCATCCCCGACCTTTGCGAATCGGCACTTGCTCGCTTTCATCATGGCGGACGCAGGCGACGAGGCTACCCACGTCCAGGAGCCCCTTGACCTCGTCAAGCTCTTGCTTGATGAGGTGGTTTTCGTCAAGCTCAGAGGCGACCGTGAGCTCAAGGGCCGCCTTCACGTGAGTGGCGGCTGTCATCGAGAGGTTGAGTGAAACTTTCTGACTCTTATAATAGGCTTATGACAGCCATTGCAACCTTGTGTTGGGCGAGGTGGAGGAGACTATCTACGTTGTGGATGAGGATGAAGATGACGAGGAGGTGAAGGTGAGATGAGCTTCGCCAGCCAGCCACCCCACCACAAGCTGACATGGAACGCCAGACTATCAGCCGCAAGTCAGAGATGCTGTTTGTTCGAGGTATGCAACATGCAGGGCCAGCGAATCGTGAGGGGGTGCTAACAATCAGCAGGCGACAGTGTGGTCCTCATCTCCCCTCAAGGGTCTTCATAGCCAACCGTGGCGCATATGAATGCTACCATCAGAAGAGGCAACTACTTGTATGACCACGAGCGATACATTCGGCATCGGTATATGTGCTTGGTCCAAGTAGCTTAGGACTCCCGTCGAGATAACCAAGACGCACCCTCATCGATACCGTCATGGACATTACCCGTGTGCTCATGTCCCGCGACACCAACATGGAGTTTTGAAGTTTCACTGGCAACTGTGCTGCGCAATGCGGCACAGCTTGGACTTCTATTGCGGATGAGGCCTTTGCCGGCCAACTGAACACTCGGTGGTGCGGCTGCAACGCGATGAGGCGCATACCTAGAGGAGGGCAACCAGCTGTCTATGCCCAGATGTTTTCCCAGATATAGAAGACTCAACCAATGGAGCATTACTGAGTCCAACTTTGCAATCTCCAGTGTCCGTCAATGGCTGGTGCATTGTCGTCTGTTTGTGTGACTCTTGCTGGATGTGTCGCTGGGACGACACCAAGCATGCATGCATGGAGGTTGTCCCGTATCAGCTCTTGGGAACTCGCCATCGAACCATGAAGTGCGCGATGGTCTGATGGACCCGTCCTCTGAGTCATCCAGTGGCATCTGCGGTGAGTTCAGCCCAGCCTTGGTTCATTTCACCCATGGGGGTGACGGGGCTTAAGGCTGAGCCTTGTGATGGACGCGATTTATCAATGACCAGACAGGATCCGGGGCTCCGCAGCTGCGTCAACGCACCTCATGCTGGCCCGTGCCAAAGCTCTTATCGATAAGCCCCGCCGAGTTACTCATAATGATGCCGCCGCTTTACCTCGGAAGCTGAAGTGAGGCCAATTGCAAGGCTAGGGTTCCAGAAAAACTGGAAGAATGTCTCTCTCTTGTAATAAAGCATGAATAACACGAATAATAAGGCAATGGGTTTGTTGATTCTTTTTATTTGTCAATTGTTGATATGCTCTACCTATGCAACGCACACTGTACCACCGCTCTCCAGCGGACGGAAAGTCTCGCTAAAGCGGCGCAGCATCTGGTCACCCCCAGCGAACAAGGTGCCCGGCGTTGTGGTGGGGCGGGGAGCGCATGTGGCTGCAGTGGCCGTAGTGGCCTTCCGTCGACTGTCACTGCCTTAGACTTCGCCGCCTCGAGTCAATCGATGACTCTTTTTTCCTTCCCGCCGTCACGACGCATCTCAGCAAAGCTCGCCTCCCCTATATATCATCCCGCCTCTACCGGCACCGTTATCGTCGTTTTCATTTCTTCTCCAACCATCCGTACCGATTAGCACCAACTATACGTGCCGATACGCATCAATGATCATCAGGATACGAACGTGAACGCTTCCATCACCCCACCATGACGACCAAGAACATAAAGTCGTTACCGCACGAGAAGCGGAAAGGCGAAGCCGTCAGTTTATGCCTCGAAGTATGGCGCGTCACCCCGTTCTAATCATTGCTTCTAGGCCCTCAGCGACTTTGCCGAGTACGTCGAGAAGCAGCAGGCCTTGCGATACCCCAGTTCGAAGCCGACCGACACTTCCAAGACCGTCGCGGCCCCGGAGCACCAGCACGCCGAGCTCGACGAACTCTTCGACACGCTCGATCTCGCCGACACCGCCCCGGGCGCCCGCTTCAAGGACCTCCTGTTGGGCACTGACGAGGATACCGTGGAGAAGCTCAAGGACATCATCCAGGAGAGGATAGTGGAGGGCCATGGAGAGACCGTCTTTGAACTCGGCTTCGAGAACAATGGCGATTCGATGGGGCTGTCTCTGGAACAGTGGAACGCCGCCTATGCGCGGGTGCAGGACGCGTCCAAGAGGATACGAGCCAACTGCCAATTGCTCATCACTAAGAACGTTGGTGGCGACGTCGAGGCCCCCAGTGCTAAGGCTGGCAAAGACAACCACTGCAGCGGCAAGATCATGATCCGCCAGACCCCGGCTACGGTTGAGGATGTTATTGAAACGAGGATAGCTGTCGTCGGCAATGGTGCGTTGTGTCTCTGATCAAACTCTCCTCCGAATGTTGCTAATCATTACTTTTCAAGTCGACGCTGGAAAGAGTTCGCTGCTTGGGGTGCTGGTCAAGGGCGACCTCGATGACGGACGAGGGAGGGCGCGAGTGAACCTCTTCCGACACAAACATGAAATCGAGACAGGCCGTACCAGCTCCGTCGGGATGGAGATTCTGGGTTTCGACACGGTTGGAGAAGTCATCACCTCTGACACCCCAGGGCGTACGTTGTGACTGTTCATGACTGTATCTTACCCAGCTAACGTCCCAGCAGGAAAGTTGTCATGGGAGGAGATCGGAAAGCGTAGCGCCAAGGTCATCACCTTCACCGACTTGGCAGGGCATGAGAAGTACTTGCGGACAACAGTGTTTGGTCTGCTCTCGAGCAGCCCCAACTACTGCTTGCTCATGGTTGCAGCCAACAACGGCTTGATCGGAATGAGCAAAGAGCACCTGGGTATCGCCTTGGCACTCAACGTGCCGGTCATGGTGGTCATCACCAAGATTGACATCTGCCCGCCCCAGATTCTGGAGCAGACCATCAGCCAGATCACCAAGATTCTGAAGAGCCCGGGAGCTCGAAAGATTCCCATATTCATCAAGGATCGTGAGGAGTGCATCAACACCGCGACGCAGTTCATCAGCCAGAGGATATGCCCCGTCTTCCAGGTATCCAACGTCACCGGCGAGAACCTCGACTTAGTGCGGACCTTCCTGAACATTTTGCCGCATCATGGACGATACGACTCGGATGCGCCGTTCGAATTCCACGTCAATGACACCTTCTCGGTTCCTTTCGTAGGCACGGTCGTCTCGGGAATTATCAAGTCTGGAGTCATCCACGCGGGAGATAGCGTCCTCATTGGACCCGACTCTCTGGGACAGTTCACCACCACCAGCGTACGATCCATCGAGCGGAAGCGTCTTGGCGTGCCTGCCGCCTCTGCTGGACAGTCTGCGTCTTTCGCTCTGAAGAAGGTTCGTCGCAAGGATGTCCGCAAGGGAATGGTGGTTCTGCCAAAACTTGAGGGTCAGCCGGCGCCGAAAGTGCACAGGGAGTTTATAGCAGAAGGTATGTCTTTATTCCCCTGTTACTGTGCAACACAATCTAATCTGTTTGCAGTGTTGATTCTCTCGCACGCGACAACCATCAAGACCAAGTACCAGGCAATGTTGCACGTTGGCCCAGTGTCCCAGACCTGCGCCATCATAGACGTCGACCGCCCATACATCAGGACTGGTGACAGGGCAACGGTGGCCTTCAGGTTTGTCCAGCGTCCGGAATACCTCGCCCCCGGTGACAGGTTACTGTTCCGAGAGGGCAGGACCAAAGGGCTGGGCATTGTGAAGTCTGTGGGATACGACCCGAACAAGCCGTTATATCCTCACGGGGATGGGCAGAGTGAGGGCGGGGGAGGCACCGCGACCGGCAATGACGAGGAGAAACCGTCCAACGGACAAGAAGTCAGTGTCGGAGCTTGAGCCGATTACATGACGTTTGGTTGTTATTGATTCCATGAGGGATTCTTGGGCCATATGAAAGAAGATGGATTATGGGAACGACGACAGCGTGTCGTTGAGACGATGTACGATTGGGATGCTGAGCGTCTTTCTTTATTTTGGAATAGTATGCATTGGGATATGGCGATACCATTTAGTATATATATTCAGAGGGTCCGCACAAAACGCCCTCAAAGTCATTCATTTTACCCTGCGGCTTTCAACTCTGCTGTGAGGCTTTGCGAGACGTTCCTGCCGGGGCCAATCTACAAAGCGCACCTTTCCGCCATCATCTTCGGAAACTCGATCAAATTCAACTGCCATCTCCCCGCCCACCTGTCCTCCAATAATTCACAAATCGCCCTCGTCTCCAACACCGCCCGCCTCCACATCCACCAGTGCCGCCGATCACAGACCCTCGCGTACCAATACGCCAACATCAGCAGCGCCTTCTCGTCCCTCCCCTCCAGTAACCTCCTGAACCGCGGGTCCAGCCTGCTAATGAACCCCAGAAACGGCACCACAGCCTCCCGCGAACCGGGCCTCGACGGCACGCCCCAGCACTCCGCCAACGCCTCCGCGGCGCTCCAGTACGGGTTCTCCCCGGAGGCCGTCTCCCGCAGCGCGTAGAGCTCGCAGAACCCCCGCGGCAGGCGGCTCTCCAGGCACGCGACCCGGTCGCCGTCCTCGACCGGCGGCGTCCCCCCCGGCGCGATGATGTGCGCGTACAGCTCGTCGGCGACGTCGCGGAAGACGGCCCCGGCCCGCCGCGGGTCCGTCAGCCTCCAGACCTGCTTCTTGCCGTCGCCGAGCTTCATCCAGTCGAGGTCCGAGGGGCAGGCGGCGCGCAGCGGCCAGGCCTCGGCGGGCGAGCGCACGTCCGACATGTTGCCGAAGGACGTCACGCCGACGAACGAGGCCGCGACCCAGAGCGCGTCGCGCTCGCCGGCGAGGATGGGCCCGGAGAGCTTGCGGTGCAGCATCGAGACGCCGCGGTACCAGTGGTAGGCGAAGGCCGGGTTCGGGGAGGTGGAGGTGGGGTGGTCGACGGACATGTCGTGGAGGAGCGTCATGGCGAGGACGTTGTGCATCAGGAAGGGGTGCTGGTGTGCGTCAGCCTGGAGTATTCGTCACTTCTGCGTACCTATGAAGGAAGGCGACTCACGCAGAACGCTATGGGGAGCGTCTTCCTCTCGTAGATGTCCTTGCTGGTCGGCGTCCCGAGACTGGAAATCGTCCGCTTCTGGAACCTCTCCAGCAACCGGACGTCAGCCGGCGTGAGCTGGTAGGCTGCGTCCGGGCTGTCGATGGACCCGGTGATCGGCAACGGAGGCGGGACGAAGCGGTGCGGGGAGGGCACTGCTGACCCCGTCCTGACGGCGGTGATAGGGGTCAGGCCGACTTTGAACGCTAACTCGACAGACAGGGCCGCGTCTGACGCGGGGCCGTAGGAGCAGATCACGCCGTAGGCGACGCATCTCTTGCATCGGGGCTTAGTCTCGTCGCACTATCCGGTTATCAGCTTCCGTCGCCCCCCTGGTTATGGACGTGAATGGTAGGGTAGTGTGAGATGTGATGGAGCCGTGATGAGACAACAGATGAGGCCAAGTACTTTTACCCTGCGAAGCTTGCAGTTCCCGCATCCTTTCCGGGACTTCTTGTGAGCCTTGCGCTTGCGGGCGTCGCTGTCGGGGGCCGAAGGCGGCATTTCTAGATGTGGTCTCGGCTGAGGTAGGTATCTTACGTGCAGTAAGCACATCCAAGGTAGGTAGCCACTCAATCTTCACTGATAAGGAGCAACGACACACACACCAAGGAATGGAAGAGTTGGCTGACCTCGTTCCAGAGTACGAGAGAGGGAAAAGATGAGTTCAGGAGGAGAACCGGCCTTTTCGTCCCTCCTGCCGGCGTTTAAGCCTGACCCACCCCGGGCCCTAGGACCCCGATGCCACTCACATTCCCGATCGCGCCGATCGCCCCGGACCGCGGCCGTCATCGGGGCTCTGATTGGGTGCATTGGAAAGGACTGAGGATCCGGTGGCTTTCGGTCTAACCTCCGTTCGTATTCTCGAGGATCCTACGCTATCCCCTTTTCGTATCCGTGTGCAAGCATCTAGACGAGGAGGCGCATCTTCATCGAGAAGTATTACTGCATTCTCTTGGGATTGTTTCTTCCCATGCATCTACTCTTGTAAAGACCGAGTCTCAACAATGTTGAGACTGTTGTTGGAATCACCAAGTCGTCGTTCTGAAATCCAAACTACTAACGCCGTACAACGCTGAAATATCTCCTCTAAATCCGTGTAAGTGAGCAAACGCAAAGATATAAAGATGCCTTCAACTCCAGAAGAATCAGCCCTCGAGTTCAGACCCAACCTCAAACGACAACGACATCAACACAAACTCACTCCAACTTTGAATATCCCGCCGAAATGACCGTCCCCTCCACCATGCGCGCCCTCGTCCTCTCCTCCCCCGGCGACGCCTCCCTCCAGACCGTCGCCGTGCCCTCCCCGCGCCCCGGCGGCATCCTCGTCAAGATCTCCGCCTGCCTCATCCAATCCAACACCCGCGACATCCTCAACGTCGCCCTCCCCGCCTACGCCCTCCCGCACCCCGTCACCACCGGCACCAACGCCGTCGGCCGCGTCGCCGCCCTCTCCCCGGACACCACCTCCCTCGTCGAGGGCGACCTCGTCCTCCTCGACAGCTTCATCCGCGCCCGCGACGACCCCTGGGCCGTCCAGATCCTCTGGGGCGCCACCGACGGCGCCTCCCCGCGCTCCAGGCACCTCTACAAGGCCTCCTGGCGCGACGGCTGCTGCGCCGAGTACGCCCTCGCGCCCCTCGAGAACACCCACCGCCTCGACGAGCGCCGCCTCCTCGGCGACCCGCGCGACGGCGGGCTCGGCTTCGACGTCCCGGAGCTGCTGTACCTCGTCTCGTGCGTCATCGTGTACGGCGGCCTGCGCGGCATCGGGCTGCTGGCCGGGGAGAGGATCGTCGTCACGCCGGCGACGGGGCTGTCGTCGGGCGCGGCCGTGGCCGTGGCGCACGCCATGGGCGCCAACGTCGTTGCGGCGTCTCGGTCCGCGGAGAAGCTGGCCGCGCTCAAGGCTTCGTTTCCTGCGTCGGACGGGAGGCGGGAGGTCGAGACTGTTGTCATGACGGGGGACGTGGAGGGGGATGCCGCGGCGTTGGGTGCCTTTGGGCCCGTGGACGCCGTGATTGACGTGTCCCCGCCGGGAGCCACGGGATCACAGCAGGTTCGGTCGGCGGTGATGGCTCTCCGTCCGTATGGGCGGGTCTCGCTCATGGGCGGGCGGGCCGACGACAATCTGCCCTTCCCGTGGCTGCAGGTTCTCTCAAACAACCTGACGATCCGGGGACAGTTCATGTATGAGCGACGGGATGTCAAGGATCTGATCAACCTGGCTGAGTCGGGGTTGCTGAGACTTGGTAAGGGGGCGGGACATGAGGTTGTCGGAGCGTTTCCGCTTGAAGAGTGGGAGGCGGCGGTCGACTGCGCGGCTGAGAACACTGGGCATGGCAAGATTGTCTGCATGGTGCCATGAATTTTCGTATGCTGTGTGACCTTCACGCTCGGATTATGTGATGAATTATTCAGTATTAGTTGCTATACAGTTTGGGTATCTTAAATATTAACTTTACAGTAATTGCTTCTTCGCCTTCATCATGCCTTCTCCCCCTCGATATCAACCCCGAATTTCACGTCTTGCTCGCCCTGCCACCAGCCGAGTCGGAACCTCTGTGTCTGAAAGACGCCGGCTTTCTTCAACTCCGCATCACTCCTCCATTCGGCGCCTTCAGGCACGACGTTTCTTGTAGCCATATCACTGTCGGCCAGCAGTGTGGCTGTCCCAGCGATCGAGCATGGATCATGTGGCAACACTTCGTGAACATTGATCAGCAGCCGAGAAAGTATGATGCAGAACACCATGAAGCAGAGCATCACCTGCAAGGCGATCTTGGATCCCACGTTCTGATGCAGACGAGGTTTGCTTTGCGAGGTTGCAGCTCCTTGGTACGCCGGCATGATCGTAGATCCCGTGTCGGTCGTTGCATTACGCATGTTGGCGGAGATTGCCTGGGCTATGTATGTCTTGTAAAACTGATTTGTCGCATCTGCCAGGTTTTTCGCGTTTCTTTCGCCTGCCAGCTCCTTTATCGGCCTCCCGTTTTTGCCGGTAACCAGAGCACGTAAGAAAGCATCAAGAGAATAGCGATTGGTCGGCTCAGTGCCGTTGGGCCCCGGTATGGTGATGTTGGGTGCGGAAGACGCCAACGAGAAAAGGAAGCGGTTGAGGGGAAACTCAAACGACCTTGTGCCGGACCGGGGGTCCCACAGTTGGCGTTTCGTAGACTCGTCGACCACAGGCGGGAACGTTCTGCTGAATGACATGTCTGGGGCGTTGAATGTGACGTTTGCCACAACCTCCTCGATATTCTGGCGGCACACGATCGTGGCCAAGTCGGTTTCAAAGTGGTATGGCTTTGACACATTGGCGTAGACACTGTAATTGAGCGGAACGGCCCTAGCAGTGCCCAGCGTCACCGCTATTGTCGGACAACCTAATCCTCCAAGACTGAAGCCATCCAACGGGTAGCCGTCTCCGGCCGCCGGGCTCGTATCCACCGGCCCGTCACCATAAATGTAAGGGTCATTTGGCGGGTAGCTCCATGAAAGAATTGAAGCCTTGCCGATATATGCAGGTTGGCCGTTCGTGGGAACCCTGAAGTACTGCATCCAATGCTTCTTGGTGGAGTTTGAAGCAGCCCGGTCGCACATCCAAGGCAGAGTCGTGTTGATGGCAAGAACAGTGGATGTACGGTCCAGAGTAAACTCGCCATTCATGCCTGGTTCCCTCAGATATATCTGTGACTTCCAATATAGCGGTGACTTCATCACCCTTTGCTTGGAGGATATCGTAGTACAGTTCAAGCTGCCACGAATCCCAGGAATCTTGGCAGATACTGGCAATTGGTCTTCTGCGGGAGCGTCACTGCTAAAGTTTGACGGCGTCATGGAGTTTAGAACGAGGTCGCCGTAGGTCCACTTAGGGTACGGCAGGTTGACATATGCGAGGAGACCCGCGATTGCAGTCGCCTGATTGTCATCCACCCACAAGTTTTGCTGGTCGAACCGAAACACGTCGGCTTGTTGCAGAACCACGCCATTAGTCTGGCTTACCGGAGAAGCACTGTAAAGACCAGATACAACGATGGTGAGAAAGCCAGCAACGATGTTGGCCAGAAGAATGACTGCGACGCCAAAGTGCCTCGCCTTGATTGACTCCAAGATGGCGTGCGGAGGAAGCTTTCCGAGGAGGTTCAGGCATACCGATCGGCCAGCTGTAGCGTTGCGCTTTTTCAAAGCATCAAATGGGGCGAAGATGGCCGTCATAGCCTCAAAGCTGGAATACATGCCGGACAAGCCAATTGCCACAGCCGCTGGGATGTATGTCGCCAAGACAAGTGAGGTCTTTGAGCTAAGCTGCATCAAGCCATCGCGGTTGTCGGACATGCGCTGTAAAACCTCAAGCGAAGCCACTATAATGAGAGGCAAACAGACGGCCAGCCCCAGGAACCAAGGTGCACCAGCCAATGGTCGCCACCATGCTATGGATCGATTGCCCGGTTGTTCGTTTGTCTCGGGAGATGGTTCCACTTCGTGTTGACTTGGCTCAACTGCGAACGTTGTCTCAGGCCCTGGGTAAAGTGAACTTTGAAACAGAAAGGGAGATAGACGTTCTCGGATAAGACTTTGACGTGCCGACCCGAGACCTGAAAGCAGCTTCTTCAATCGCGGGCTGGCGGCTAGTAACGCTGCAGTCGCAGCAATCGAGCCTGGCTCTCGGGGAGCCACGTTCTTCGGACGGATGAAGATCAGGCCGGTGCTGAGGATTGCCAAGATGCCGAGAAAAGAACACATCAAACCAGTTGATAAGCCTTTGACATGGAGGCGACTCTCGACGAAGGTGACGGAGCCCAGGGTTGTAGCATTGGCAGGTTTGAGCGCAGTTTGCGACAGCACTTGTGCCCCAATCCCTTTGAAAACTTCGGAAGCCGTTGAGATCAGAAGATCAGGATCCAGGAAAGAGCCTATCGACTCGAGCCCGTGCTTCATTTTCATCATGGTAAAGAAGGATGGAACGGCGGTTGACAAGACGTAGTCTACACCGCCGTCTCCAAGTTTCATCTTGCTTGTGGCCATGCCGACTGCAAGACCTAGATAACCGCCAGGGAATCCTGTTATGTTGTTTGCTGCGCCCGATTCCTGGCTCATTCTTCGCATTGTGACCCTCGACCCTGCATCCGTTGAAGACTTGACCTCGTATGTCTCCATGGTGTAGTTGTACTGACACAACACTGCCGTCAATCGTTCCATGTAGATGTATCGAGGGCGTTTGTAAACCAAACCCAGGGGTGCGAAGCGGAGGTCCGCAACGGTAAAGAGCATTCGGTGCGGGAGAGTGGTGTTGATGAGCTGCTCATCGCTGTAGGCTCTGTAAGGGCCACTGATTGGTGCGCTCCAGTCTATGCCGCCGTTGCACGTGTAGTCTTGATAACGGCCCTGGTAGTTCTGTGTCCCTTCCGGCTGGGCGTAAAAGCCGTGGTGTGGGCCGGTTGCAACAATTACGTTTTTGAGGTTGCATTCGGGATGTGTGACATTCATTACCCAGTACCCTCCAGTAATACTGTACCACGGCAAGCTAGTTTGAGTCGCATTCTTGTTTGGCAGGACCTCACAGCTCATTCCAACCTTCACGCCTGGCGCGATGGCAGTGTAGTTAGCCCTGGGTGTGTTGTGCCACAGTGGTTCAAGCTGGGGAATGACGAGATCCTCAGAAGTACCCGCAGGATAGGTCAAGCCTTGGAAGTTGACGGCGTAGTACAACTGTGCGGAGCTGGGTCCGATTGTTGTCAAGTTGAAGCCGTCTGCGTCAAAGGTAGTTTTCATCGAGATCTCGACGTTGTCTCTCGTCATTTCCGTCTCTTCGAGAATGAGCAGACCAGTAGAGAAGACCGTCTGTATGATGTCAGTACTTGAGGAGAATGCCAAGACCGAAGCGTACATACTGTCAACAATATCAGGAGCCAGCCCGTAATGCTGGCGACGACGGCCCAATGGCGATTTCGAATGGCCGTCCAGACGCTGGACGTGACGAGGGGCGTAACATAATCCAGCAGCAGAGTCTTGCGAACATCGGACGGTCCAGTTCGAAGCTCCTTCCAGGGTATCGAGACTTTGTTTGAGTAGTCCACCTGGCGCCACAATGCCGAAACAATGACGAGAACTTGTCATGTCAGCGACGGAAGAGAAAGAGCGTGGATGGATGGAACACTCACCGGCTGTCGGGCCATACTTCCAACCATAGTGATGCGCTTCTTGCTGGCTGCTGAGGCCGTGGTTCCGGAGTGAGAAGTGGTAGAGGAGGGCGGTGACAAGCTGCATGCAGATAAAACAGACTGTAAAGGTAATGAGGACCTTCTTCCTCAGCCAGATGGGATTCCACATGCGCGGGCGTGAGTTCTCGGACCACAGCGACGGAGTCGGGCTGTGGCTGTATTGGAACTCGGCCACCCGGGGGCTTCTGTGGCCCGGAGAGCTCATGGGGCTTGGGCTGAAGGTCAACGGCGGCCCCAAGTTGTCGTTTTCCTTGGTGGTGTTGAGTGATGAAGACCGACTGCGTTCGACGACGTCAATTGAATCGGTCATCAGGGCTTTGCTCTCCCCCAGGTCCTGGCTGGACAGGCGCCGATGCTTCTGCGGGCTGATGACATCGTCGTCATCGTCGTCGTCGCGGTCATCGTCATCCTTTGTCACGACGATTTGGTACTGGGCCGGGCTGACGGGGCTCCGGCGGACGCCTTTTGACTCGGCTGCCGTGATGATGGTGGACGGCACCGGCTTGCGGCGGATACCAGCCATGGCGAAGGACAGCGACGGCAAACTCGTCCAGACATGGCGAAGAATGCGCCTGTGCAACGTGGGAAAGTGCGGCTTTATTGGAGCTGTCGGTGGCTGGCAAGCTGCTCCAGAGTCCAGGCACCCGAGCCGGGGTTGAAGAAGTTCGCTTCAAGGGATCATGCAACGTTGGCTGCAGGTTATCATGCAATAAGCCTGGCGGGCCGCCTCACACAGTTAGATTGAGCGCTGGGCAGGTTCTTGGGCGGGTACAGGGAGCCCCCCGGCGGCCAATCAGAGGACCCGTCACACTGCTATCACCAACACAGCGTTGCAGTGCAGCCGCTCTACCCCTCTTAATTCGGGGCTCTGGGCAGCACTAGACGGGCCGCAGCGGATGGTTCACGCCGCCGGTTGGGGGCCGTATTGAGTGGTTTAGCAATTGTGGACTGCGATGCCGCGTGTTGGTGTTGGTCGTGCTGATCCAAATGTGCTCTGAGGAGTCTGGACACGAGTGGTAGTACACACTGTAAGGTTAGTACCTGAATTAGTTCCATCTTCTTCAAGAGCTGCGCCCAGTCCCACGGGCCGGGTGCAGCACGCCTTCCGCATCGGGCAGTTTCTGCAGCACGGGGTCGCGCCTTCCACGTTCCAACCAATAATGAAGGTGGGGTACCTGCCTTAGGTACCTGAGGTAAGTACCGACATGATGCGCGCCTTCCGCGACTTACACCAATTTACTCCATCCTTTTCATTCGCCCCTCCGCGCCGCAGTGCCAGAGACAACCTAAGGCAAGGTACCTAGAGGAAGGCACGTTGGACACACGCAGGGTCCAGATGCAAAAGGTAACCTTGGAAACTGCCACGGGTCTGACTCGTCGTTGACCTACCTACCTTACCTTACCTAGGTACCCTAGTACTTCAACGTCGGTACAGCCCCTCGTCTCCCACCAACACAATCCTTTCCCTTGGACACGTTTTGGACCGTACTAGACCAAGTTACACTCGTCTTTCGTTGCCTCACATTCATCCAAACAGCAAACTTTGCCGCATTCTTTCTTGCCCCTGAATTGCTTACTTTCGCTCGTCATGGACTACAGACGCTCCCCCTCCAGCGTCTCCCCCAGATTTGGGCAGTCACCATGGCAGTCCGTCAGCGACGGCAATGAATCGTCTTCCACACACGAATTCGCAAACCCGGCTGACGTCCCGCCTCAACTCGTCGGCGATGGAGCAGCCGCGTAGGACGAACGTATCCACCCCGACCGCGTCGAAGAAACCTTACTAGCAGCATCCCACGAGCCCAGTCCGGCTAACATGGTGGCCACCGATGGCAACGCTCCGGCCGCAGTCAATCAGGGTCAAGCCGCCACCATATATGATCGAATCCTCGACCTGGAGCAACAAATAGACATGGCCATGGATGAGTACGAGGAGTTAAGGCGGCGTGCCCTGGGCCACGCCGGAATGATGCTCGTCTTGGGCACATCCATCAGAACCGAGGGAGAACCGACAGAGATTCTCTTGTCTCCCGCGGAGATGGATGGACTCCGAGTGTTCAACGACGACCTCAATCGCGTGTCAGCCGAGGACCTGGTGTCCAGGTCAAACCGGTCGGTTGATGGGCCACCTCGATTAGTTGTCACGCAAAGAGTGACCCACAATGAAGACATGCTGCCGCCTGTCAACAAATACAATGGGGATTGGGACTCCGACGCTGAATACAATGACGGAGACTTGGACCCCGAAGGCGAGAACGAGAACGCCTCTTTTGACAATGATTGGGAGGATGATGAAAACTTCGACCCCGAAGACCATGACAGGGGTACGTCTTTTCACAATGATTGGGAGGATGACGAAAACTTTAACCCCGAGGACGAGTACGAGGATACCTCTTTCGGCATTAGTCCGGACGACGACGACGAGGATGATGTTTACATTGGCCCGTCAATCGGTCCTGGGGAGACTATTGAGGACGTCTGGCTAGCCCTCTTCGACAGATTGCCGACGGATATACGGGACGGAGTCTACACCATCTACAACGATTCACCGTGGCACCGGCAGCAACTCCAGTTCTAGTGGACTGGGCCTGGCGAATACCTGCGCCTACGACCTCGGTATTTTTACAGAAATATCCCGAATTCGGTGAATCTCCGACATGAGTTGGCATCGTTCCTGCACGACATCTCGGTAAGACGATGCACAAAAGAGACTGCGGTCGGGTGGCGGCTAACAAGACGTATCAGGCGAACTTCTGGCGCGGAACCTGCCCCATCCTCTGTCTTCTCATGGCGGCTTACTGGGAGGGTCGGGTGCACCACCTGGACATGATGGCGGTCGCGTGGTGGTTGCTGTCGTCTAACCTCGCTGCGTGGGATCGATTCTGGAGGATCATCATCCCACACCCAGAGTGGGACATTGGTCTGCGACGACAGCGGGAGCAGTGGCTGTTGCTGAGGCACCAGCTCGATGAGTGCTTGGGATGACGGCTGGATGGATACAAGACAGCGATGCCAAAACTTTTAGCTGCATTTTTTCACGTAGGTTAGCGTAAACATGATTGTCAGCGTTGCTCAGCTCACCGTCTGTTTGGAGATGAAGTCGGACAGAGTTTGGGCGGCCGTGAAGACTGAAGTAACCTAACTGGATGAACCGTGTGCTGGAGGACAGCGGCACGATTCCAGTGGCTGGCTAAGCGAGGCCGCCCCAAAAGCTCCCGTCCCGCTCGACGATCAGGGCGGGCACGCGGCCTGGCCAATCAGGGACGGCACTGCGGCTCCAACTCGGGCGCAACCGAAGCGTCTGTGCTCGTTTGAGCTGCCACAGCGGCCCAGCGCGGGGACCATCCCAGCGGCCAGGCCACCAGGCTGCCAGAGCTCGAGGTACGGCGAACACTACCTACCTAAGGTAGGTACCCAGCGCTACCTTAGTTGAGGTGAGAGCCTCTTCATAGGACCACAGGCGCTCACCCTTCTGCAGGATTCCCCCCCAGTGCAACATCAGCCAATCACAGACCCACAAAGGGGCAGCTGCATCGTCACCTCAAACGCCAAAAGTGTTTCGTTTTCCTCCCGCCGTCCTCTTTCGTCCACTGCGTCTGGCCGTCGACTCTCGGCGCCATCATCCGTGGAGACCGGGCTGGCCTCTGCTCGCCACTCCCTGGCCGACGTCGACCTCCCGCGAAGGGGCCTCGCGTCGCCACCTCACGCAAAGGGTCCAGCGGACGTCCCCGACTGCTTCTGTCCTTGGCGTCAAAGGTTCGAACCTGTCAGATGGCGACATGCGCGTTTGCACGGAGGCGCGGATGCTGCAAGGCACGCGGGCACGCAGGGCATTGGCAGCCGTGATGGCCCATCGATCGAAACTCGTGCGAGTGCGGCCAGGCCAGGCCAGGACGGGAGACGCGCCGCGCGCCTGCGGTTGGCCGAGAGGAAGAGCCCGTCTTGATTGGCATCTTCGGAAGAAGGACACGATGGCAGCGGCGAGTGCTTCTCCTGCTCCGTTTGTCTCCCACGCCTTCAGCGGCAAAGGCACATTGGGTAGGTACCTTAGCCAGGCCAGGTATTTGATCAAGGCCTCCCGCAGCTCTCGTGTCGTGTCGTGTCGGACCTGGTCCCAACCCGCAAAGTCAAACACGGCCACAGCATCGTCGTTTGGGTGTCATTGAGCAGCCCACGGCATCTTGCCGTTTCACCACCTCACTTCGGATCACCAGCGTTTGATCTTACGCTCCCTGCTGCCTCTGCCCATCTCATCCCTCCACCGGACCGACGCCCGACACACAAAACGCACCTGCCCGTTGGTGCCACCGCACATCGCATCGTCGAGACCTTGTTCATCTTACCTCTGGCCGTCCCTGGCCTGACAGAACTGGCAGACTTTCGGACAAACACGACCCGTCTGGTCTTGGACGCGGCAGGAAGAGACCGAGTGCGAACCGCCCAAGAAGAGAAAGACTGATCAACGTCCTCTTTTCCTTCGTCTGGTCAGCTGTGTCTCCCCGAGCCCGTCGCAACTGCTGCTCCCTCGGCACCACCACGGCCGGCCCCCTCGCCGTCGATAATTCAGTCTCGCCCTTCATCCCTTCTGTCTGCTGTCTTGTTCCTCGCCGAGCATCCGCCCTGCTCCCAACATCCCTTCCTCTCAGACTGCCGAATACCCTGCGCATCATTCCCACCATGTGGTAGGGAAAGAGGCCCCTCACCAACCCTGCCGGCCTCGCCCAACCCGCCTCTTCCCCCGGGAACTCGACAGCATTGACGAGACCGACCCCAAAAGAGACTGCATGTCCGTCGCGGCCACACCAAACCTCTGCCATCGTCTTCTCAGCCCTTTCCCACTCTTTTACCCGGCTGTCTGGTCGTCCCAGCTCCGCGACCCTGCCCGACACCCCCCGGTCCCGCTTTGACCGTGGTTCTCCCAGCCGATCGTGCCGTCATTCGCAGCGGCCTCTGACACGCGAGACGTTTCGGCCCCCGTGTCTTCGCTCGCCCTCCCGCGCTTTGACCTGCCACGCTGCTGTCATTTCGATCCAAAAGTCAAGCGCCTCCCGTCCGGCCGAATCCTGGCCTGTCAGCTGTGCTCCAAACCACCATATTCCTGGCCGCTTCGTCGGTGCTTTCTCGACGACTCGACCCTGCGACTAAAACAACTTGTTTCCTTCATAATTGGCGCCCACGACTACGACACCTCGACGCTGGCTGCTGAGATACCAGCTCTGCTTCAATTCGCTGCCAAAGGCGAGCTCGCCTGAGGGCCCTTGGGATTTACGCACGATTGAGAGAGAGTCACACTCGGGCGAAATGGCAAAGTCAAAAGTTCAGCGCCCTCACCAGCGCTTGGTCCAGCTCCTGTTCCTTGCATCCGCTTCGTCGGCGGCCACCATCATCAGCGTTGGCGACACCTCGCTCAGTCTCTCCAACTTTCAGCTCATCACCCAGCTGTCCGTACCGCTGGGTTGCCTCTTGGCTTACAACAATGCCATCTCGGGATGCACGGCAAACGATTTCACCAACGGCGCAACGTGCTCGAACTCGTGTAGGCGTGGCCTGCTACGCATGCAAAACAACCTCCAGGACGCCTGCCAGGCTGTCCAGGTACAGACCAACACACTGCTCGGCCAAGCTCTGGCGGGAAACCTCGTCAACCTGCTCTGCCCTACCACGGGAGCCCAGCCGACATCAGCACCGCCGTCCGTCCCGTCAAGTTCGACAGTGATAATACCGCCTCCTTCGACCGCCGTCGTCCCTCCCCCGCCGCCGCCAGCTACCACCACATCGAAAGTCATTCCGCCGCCAGCAACAACGTCGGTGCTGGTTCCACCACCAAGCCAGCCTCCCGTGATCCCCCCGCAGAGTTCCGCCGTACCACCAGTTTCACAACCGCCGCCTCCGCCGCCGCCACCACCACCTCAACCGACCACTGTCATCACTTCAACGTCCACGGGCGGAACACCACCACCGCAGAGCACCTCGGCCGAGACAACAAAACCTCAGGTTAACCCCCTGGATGCGTTGCTCATGAGCAGTGGTTCCGAAGAGGCCTTTCAAGCATCAAGAGGACTACTGTATTCCTTTGGTCTCTTGTGGGTTGGCGTCGCTGCCTGGGGAGCATAACGGCATACCTACGACTTTGAAGCGCAACGGGATAGAGAGGGCCAAGTCCCCAGAAAGAGATGGAAGCAACATGCTCCGGCTAACAGCTAATATGTAACATTATCGTTTTCTTTTGTCCGCATTACAGGGCGTTGGGTAATACCTCCCGCTGGAGGAGTGGAGAGGGGGAGTGGATGATGGGAACAAGGCGCTGACAAAACACTTGAAGTGGATTATGATCTTCCACGAGGACATCGCATGCAAAGATACCTACCTTCATTAGGATTCTGCAACACTAGATACCACACCGCGTTGCTCGGGCATACATAGACAGAGCAGATTACGACACCAATGATAGTCATAGTTAACGACTTATCGCATTCACCCAGACACGGAGCACTTGGCAGACTGCTGCGGGATGATGGGTCTTCTCAGGCATTCCATCACTGCGTCCACAGCATCTGGACCAAGCCTTTGCATGACGCCAGGCCCTCTCGTGACAAGGGTCCCCCCTTCCCGCTCCCGGCCCGGGCGTCACCTCAGCCGAGAAGGATACCCCCGGACCCTTCCCCCCCTCTCACCCCTCCGCATGAACCATTCCCGTCCGCCACGCGAGCCGTGACTGGCTCAACAGCCGCAATCCGAAGTCCGCGGTTCATGCGGCGGGGAACCTACTTCACCCGCCGTCAATTGATTGGGCCAAGGGACCCATGGCGCCCGAGGGAAAGGGAGAGATTGGTCTGGACTCTTGCTGATAAGGCTGAGTTAAGAAGGATTGCAGCCCCGGGCCTGGGGACGAGGGCCAAGATGGATGGGGGGTTCCACCTCCGCGCTGTCGAGGTGTCTGAGGTTTTGGGGCTTGGGGGGTTGTTGGGTTATGCGTGAATTGTGTGATGTGGCGGGCTGGGATGGCGTTGGGGGCTAGATGAGCCCCGATGAGGATGAGGTGGAGGCCGGTTTGGTCCGGATCGGGGCGGGATGACAGTTCCGGATGACGGTGGACGGTGCTCCACCTGGACCGATATCCGCCGCCTCCGGAACTGTGGTTGTTGCTTCAACCCGTTGTGGGCTACTTGGTGGGTACTGTTTCTTTTGCATCCCAGGGTCTTTCTCCAGTTTTAACCGTCTGACGAGCATTTCAACAAGTGAGAACCAAATTTTGATTTGCCAAAGCACATTGTGGTAATAGAGGTTCTAATCCTCCGTGGGGAGCGCCCTCTCCAGTATCTTCTTCCCTATCAAGTCCACAACCAATCTGATGTGCACTTTGATCACGCATGTGCCAGTCGGAATCTGTATGTATTCGTATCAAAATAATCCTCGAGCGAAGATGATCCCGGACAGAAGGGGCGGGAAAGTACTGGAGCGAGTTGAGTGCCTTATTCGATGGGCTTCCCTCCAGAGAAATTCAAGCACTTGATGATGACCGGGGACCTACGACCGTGGTTCCCTACCTAGATACCTAAGGTAGCTCCACTTTAACGAAGAAAGGACGGTTTCTTATAGCTTGAGGGGCACTTCCCCCCCAAGACCACCGAGAAACTGGAAGGCAAGCAATTGCTCCTTGGACCTGGAAAACCTCGCAACACCGGTGGCACGGTCTTTGGGACTTGTTGAGCCGAAGACTCCGCATCTCCGTGCAGCTAAATCGCAGGACAGGCCTTTTGTGGGCAGTCGGCATCATCTCCCGAAACGGCGACCCAAGAGTTTCCCATCGTCGTCCTGAGGTGTGGTGGGAGTGCCGCCAAGTCTCTTCACATATTCCGCCGGACGGAATCTAGAGACTCAGGATCTGAGGAGCGCGGCAAGACCATGCTAGTGCTATGGTCGTCAGACTTGCGCTCGCATATTCCTGTTACTCGTTGTTGCTGATGAACGTCTAAGTTTGGAGCCCTCCTTGCAATCTTCCATGTTTCTGCCGCAGACAGTGGGCGCAGACTGAATGCATTCCCAGCTAGATAACAACTTGAGGCATGGCTACACCGTTCTGGATCAATGCCTCGGCGCGACCAAGCCATCTCGGGAGACCGCCGCACCACGAACACCAGCGTTTCTCGCAAACGCTCGGTCAAGGACCGCTATTCAGAGATATCCCCTGCATAGGCGATATCCAAAGACAACAACTCTGTCTCTTCAACTGGATAGCTACGTAAGAAACGGAGCAAGACGCACTGCTGCTCTACTGGATTCCTCGATGCCTCCTCCGCTGTCCTTGGCCTCCTGTTGTCATGTTTGCCATCAAGAAAGAGAAATAAAGTTGTGCTTGAATCACCAGAAGCAAAGACTACCTGGCGTTTACCATGTGTCCACTACTCTAAATCACCACAAAGCATGTCCCGCTCCGTGTTTGCTCAACAAGGACCACCGTCAAGCATGCCCACTATCACAGCCAACCCACCCCCAAGGCCTCCACAACAGTGAATCACTGCATTTCGTCGGGTGCCGAATCACATAATTCGTCGCAAAGAAAACGATTCATAGCTTTCGTCGCATATCATATAAAAGGCTCAGGACCCCAGGCAACATGTTCCCCCTTCTCCTTCTCCTCTCATCATACTCAGCAACCAACATCCACTACCACCTCCACAAGAAACACTTGAAACAACACAGAGAAGACTGAGGTCCAAGAAGAGCCTACCTTGACCCTTTACAAGATGAGAGGAGATCAGTTTGAGAGCGTCGAGCGGGAGTTGTACCAACGTCTCCGACTACCACGGCGGCTCGTCAGGAGATGTTACTGGAGGTGCTGCCGATGTCACCACAGGAACCGGTTTGGTAGTCCGCACTGCGAGCAGAGGGGGAATTGCACGTCTCACACTGGGACTGGCTTTCCGCATGAGGGGCCCTGTTGGGGTTGCGAGGTTCTTGTCCCCTGCCATGTCTACAGGGATCACTCGGACTTGCACGGGAGGTAAGGAGCATGAGAGGGGTCAAATCCAACAGTCAAGTAGTACAATGGAACGTCTTAGCTGAGAGGTGGGAAACCCTCTCTCTATAGCTGGACAACAAACAGTAGTAGTTGCAATCAAAAACCAAGTCTATCCAAGTCATAGTTCAATTTCTGGCGACATGTCCCACTTGTCATCCAGGACTCATGTTCTCAAACAAGGTGTCACTTTGAGAGTATACACATCATAATAAGTTCGTGCGGTATAGTCAGGGACAGAGGCGAAGGAGAGAGCCAGTAAGGCTGGCTGCTCTTCCTCTTTACTTAGGCCTCCTCCTATCCTTTAAGAATTAGTTTCTATGTACTATACTAGTCCTAGTTCGAAGGCCCCCGGGAGTCCCTCTTAGTGTTATTAAAGTTAGAAATTTACTACGGGGAGTGATAGTACGCGGCGTCAGACCTTGCGAATAGGTTTAAAGGGGCACACAGGGTATATCCACTGTGGTTGCTATCGTTTTGACTATCGTGGCATCATTCAACGGTACTTCTACCGTATTCAAAGCTGACATGGCCCGATTCAGGCCCTCACGAGAACTACTAGAGGTCTTGGCTAGTATTGTCCGCGCCAGTCTCTGAACCATGATGAATGACTGGCTGCAGTCTGGTCTCATCCGGCGGCATCCCATATCCAGGTGACTCCGGAACTCCAGACTCAAGCTCAACGTCGGAAACAGTATTCACGCGGTAGAACACGGGCACATTGATCGTTCGAACGTTTGAATTTGACCATCAGACTACTGACTATCGCCCCTCCAACTACCGATCCCACATAGGCTCCCCAGGACCATCCGGAAGCCGGACGGAGCCCTAGAAGAACCGCTCCGAGACGGAGACCTTGCACAGGGAACAAGGTCCGTAGTGCTCACACCACGGGTTCCGACACTGCACGTCGGGGCAACCCAACGGAGGGACGCGGTTCCCCGGCAGGCGAAGTCGACAGGCGCAGCAGCGCCAGCGACAGGTCACCCTGGCCTCGACCGGGAGTTCCATCTGCTCGAATTCCTCCTTGCCCATCCACCGACCCATGGAGGCCTTCATGATGTGCGGTTGTGGCTGTGGTTGTTGGTATTGTTTTCGCTTTTCTGCTTGGGTTTTGTAGGGTTTCTTTTCTTGATGGAGTTGTATATCGAGGCAGCAGCTGGCTTGAATTCGGCTTCGAGTTTGAGAAGCGTGTTGTTAGTGATGATGGTTGTAGGTTCCAACTCCTCGCTTTCTGGTCGACAGATCATACCTATTTATACTATCCCAAAGTCAAGAAGCACTCCTTGATTCACTATTCGAGGGGATACCTCTCGGTCAAGGGCGTTGGACGGCGGCGATGGGTGACGAGAGCCGAGAGTCAGCAGCAAACATGGACGGCGAGCAGTGATTAAGTGCAGGACAGGAGCCAAGGGCCGGGCCGAGGAGTCACTTTGATGCTGGAAAGACATTGTTCTCGGGGTCGGAGGCGGCAATCAGGCACTTCTGTCCTGGTTGGAAGATGACGGGCAGCCATTGTGACGCGGGATAAAGTGCCTAGGAGCCCATATTCTGCACGCCGGCTGAGGAACTGATTAATCCGACGATTTCTACTCGCATCTCTCGTAGATTCACCATGTCAGTTTCATTCCAGTGCCAAACTCGGATCGCACTCTCACGCCCAGAACAGCTGGAGGCTCCGCCGCCTTGACTCTCAAGCACCGCCCAAACTGCGATGGGGTCGTCTGTCGGGTCGCACAAGGTGACACCCACTGCTGCGAGTCACTAGACCCGCTGACTGGGCTTACAGGAAAGGGCTTCTCTGTATTGTGATGGACTACTGCATGGAATTCCACATCCTTCACTCTTCACGGGCTCGGAGGATGTGATGCAAAATAGTTCAGAGCTTTGGATGGCATGATGAGAGATGGGCACAACGTTAGTGTTCAAGACTCCTAGATCACTCCAACACACAACGTCTTCCAAAGTCCGATCCGGCCATTCGCTAGCATTTCTGGGCTTCTGATGCAGGCTGATGTAGCCGGAAAGGCCAAAAAAGAACTTCAACATCATGAATCTGCACGAGGAGCAAAAGTAATGCGCCGAGGGGGAATCGAACCCCCGGCTCCCCGACGCTGCTTGATGGCAACGGAGAATTTTACCACTAAACCATCGGCGCAGATGATGATGACTGTGTCTCGGAAACCCGAGTTGTTGGTCCGAGGCCGGAGACGGGATCATATTCAAGAGATTTTCTGGTTGTGGGCCGGAGTGGAGTGTGAGGGCTGGTGTCCGGGTCTCGGCTGTTTAGTGTTCTGACTGCTGGCTGGGGATCCACTCTCCGGCGTGGACCCGTGGAAGCAAAGACAAGACATAAAGAGTCAATGAACTGCTTGCAATGAGTGACAGCGGTCAACTGGGAAATGGCAGACACAGCGGCGCTCCTCGAGTTGCCATGCCGTGCATGGTGAGCCAACGGCACATGCGGAACATGGCCGAACTGCAGCCGCGGGGGCATGCAGTCGAGGCCGTCGATCAGTGGCCCCGAGAGGCTCCAATGTGCCGAGACTCGTCGACTCCGTGGGACTGGTCATGGCGACACGGCCGAGGGAAGCCGCGTTTGAAGCGTCGGGCAAGTATCAAAGCGCAGAAGGGAATGCGTCAGCAGCAGTCCTGCATGATGAGTATGACAGCTGAAGCTGCGTCAACACGACGGCTTTTCCGCGGTTGGTGCGGTGAACACTGCTGCCAGGACATCATCGGTCAGTCAATCAGGAAGGTAGTCGGGTGCAAGTGGTGCAAGACGGAAGATCAGGATGCGAAGCGCGAGAGTCCGAGGCTGGCCCCCCCCCCCCAGCTTGGAGAAGAGATGATGGGGAAACGCATGGGGAAAGCCATCCGCCGTGGGTGCGAAAACGGGGAATGTGAGGTTGCGAGGAAAAGATTGGCAGGTCTAGCGACGCAGCAGACGCTCGCGATATGCGGCGTGACGAGTCGATCCAGCAGTGGTCGTTGAGTTAGGCTCTTGGCCTTGAGTCGTGGGCGAATGAAGTCGAGGGGATTAGTGACGTAGCGGCGCAGGTGAGCCCGTTTGGGGGGGCCCAGGAGGGGTGCGCAGCAGGGAACGAACTTTTAAAAGGTGGATTGGACGGACGGTGCAGGCAATGTAGGCGACATGGGGGCTCCGCGGAGCATGGCGGCAGGAAGAAGTCGCTTTTCTGGTCTGGGGGAGGGTGTGCTCGTGCTCGCTAGCTCTCTCTCGAACGAGGGCGAGGATGGGATGTTCGGACCAGGCGATGCGAAGGTGAGACGGTGCGAGGTAGAGCGACGGGTAAGGTCCGGGTACGTATTCGTGCTACCGTACCTTACGGGATAGGGATGATGGGAGATCAACGGCGGAAAGCGGAGGAGGGCAGCGGAAGGCGGTGGGAGTCGACGGGACTGCGAGGAGATGCGCCGGAACACGAAGAGACCAGCAGAGAGGGCAATCAATTGAGTGCAGCCACGCCGGGAGACTCCCAGCAGCCGCGGGGACTGCGGTGTTTCACTCTGTTTGCTGCCGTATAATGTAGAAAGTGAGTATTTTGTTGAGCAATCCTGGTCGCGCGTGGGAGTCCAGGGGGCCCGCGCCGTATCAGTCGTATTCAGGTTGATTGTGCTGAGTGTTATTTGCGGATGACCGCCAAGGCATTGCGTTTTTCCCCTTGTTTTTTCTTCTTCTTCTCTTGTCGCTGCGTTTTCGGGTTCGCAGACTGGACTGGCAACAACAACATCCAGCTTTTCGGGCAACGGCGGAGCAGAAAAAACCGACTGAAAAAAAAAGAGCATGAGCAGGGGTCTTGCTACCCGCACCTTCTTTCTTCTGGACTGGTGGAGCCGTGCGGAAGTACCGCGGAAGTACCTCGCCGGTGCCGCTGCCTCCTAGGTACCTAGGTAGGTACGGAGTGGAGGAGGTTCGGGAAGGAAAGTCTCACACCACCCAAACAACATCGCGCCGCGAGACGCTTCGAGAATTTTCAATATCGCGTCGCCTCACCCAACACTCGCAAGTCGCCCTGGGAAAGATACATACACAGACAAAAAAAACAGAAAAAAAAAAGACTGCGGCCCCTCCTTTCCACATGACTCAAACCCGGCTCGCCCAGCGACAGCCAAAAAGTGGAGGGGTGACTGAGGCCGACGCCGCTCCCTCTGGGCGCCGAGACTCCAACTGGAGTTGGCGATCTCGCGAATGGGCTTGGCCACCACCGCCGAGGCACACATCACGCCGCCAATGCTTGGAGAGGCCCGGTTTTGCCAATCGAAGTCGCACAATCTCGCCCAGAGCTGCCAGCGCTTCTCCAGCGGTTGCCGGTCAAGCTTTTGCCAATTGTGCGACAAGTCTGCAGGATGAATAAGGCGAGCAGGACCCTGACTGCCAGATGCGAAATGTCACCGATCAGATCTGCGAGCGAAATCCGGGGATCATTTTCCAACGACATGCCCGCTGCCCGACGTCTAACGTCAGTCAACAGCACGGAAAAGCGGCTCAACACAGCTGCCCACCCGGCCATGGCGCCCTCGTCTCCTCCCTTGCAAACCCTGCACCTGCGACTTTTTCACTGCGACACCAGAGATTACCGCCTCCCGGGGGATTACGACACCGCGCGGCCACTCATGGCAGAAAAAGGCGGCCGCATCGGGTCCATCCTTGCTTTGAGCCGCTTGGCGGACATGGGGCCGCCCATCTCACCACCCGGAACCGAGCAACGCCTTTGCAGCTTCTCTTCGTCGGGCTTCTATCGCCTCTGCTTTGTGCGGGCTGCCTGTTGTGTGCCCGTTGTGTGGCAAGCCCGACCGAGTCTGCATTCTGGGCCCAAAACACCAGAGATCTGGCCCGTCGCCGTGGAACGTGGCTCAAGACAGCGTGTCTCACACCACCTTCTCCCTATCGCACCATACGGTACCTTGCCTGACTGGAAGGTAAATCTACCTTAGTTGCATCACCGCTAGCACGAACAGGCATGGCTCTGCCGCAGGGTGCACTAGACGACTTATCAGGACCTGTCCCCTGCCAACGAGCCCAACTAAAGACGAGGCAGAGACGTCGAGGCAACCTTATTCCCTTCCAGTGTACATGGCGCCCCCCGGTGTCTGCTAGACACAGCACCTGGCTGAGCAGGCGGAGGACTGTGGCGCACATAGCATCTGGCTGGGCAGGCGCGGCGCAGCGCAGGCCCAAGAGAACAAGTGCCAGGTTGCCCGTCGGTACTCCCGAGGTACCGCGTGAGCAAGCCCTGCGCCTCCCACGGGCCAGAGCAGGAACCACTGGGAACGCCGGGAAGACATCCACGGGCATGACTCCCTCTCCCACTTCCCCCCCCCATGGCCCCCACCATTTGCGCTAGGCGGGGCCAGGCTTTTCCTGCATGGATCATCCTCTGCTATCAGCACGCCAACATCTTTTTCCCAGTCTGTCCCTGGCCGCTACGCAGTACTTAGGTTCCCATGAACCCCGAAGCTGTCGTTGTCGTTTGTCTCTCCTTTTGTCCAACTGCGAACTCTCGGTCTGCCCACGACCAGAGATTGTCTACATTGTTCCGCCTGTCGCTCGCTGTTCGACACCTCCCGCAACCGACCCCGAGCTCGACCGAATCGCTCGGCCGCCCATACGAGAAGCGACGCCCGCCGGTGACCTCATAGCTCGACCGGCGCCCCGTATCGCTGCCATTTCGCCCCAAGACTTCTTGGCACGCCAACTTTTCCCTGAATGCATCGAGACACCCTCACTCTCGGGACGCAATCCATCGACTGGGGAGTCTCGAGCCCTTCGCCCGGTCCAGCCGCCCTTTCTTTTGCTGCCGGCGACTGAGCGACCAATTCTCACGAGACTCTGTCACGAGTCGCGAACCCAAACGAACCCTTCCGCCCACTAGAGATACCCTCCCAATCGCGCCACCATGGCGTGGGACCACCTTTCCATCACCAAGCCGCACTTGGTGTACATCATCCTCGGCGGCTTTACTACCCTTTTCATGCTCTGCTCCTCCATCATCAAGGAGCGCATGTACATTGGCGAGGCCACAGTTGCGACCATCTGCGGCATCATCTTCGGTCCTCATGCAGCGAACCTGATCGACCCCAAAAGCTGGGGCAACGTCGACCTCGTCACCATCGAGTTCTCCCGTATCGTCCTCGTCGTCCAATGCTTCGCCGTCGGCGTCGAATTGCCCAAGTTCTACATGGAGAAGCACTGGAAGTCGGTCACGCTGCTTCTGATTCCCGTCATGACCTTTGGCTGGCTCATTGTGAGCTTGTTCATCTGGTGGCTGATTGACCCCTTGTCCTGGCTCGAGAGCTTGGTCATTGCCGCCTGCGTTACTGCCACCGATCCTGTCTTGGCCTCCTCCGTCGTCGGTAAGGGCAAGTTTGCCAAGCGAGTCCCCAAGCACTTGCGAGACGTCTTGTCCGCCGAATCTGGCTGCAACGACGGCATGGCCTTCCCCTTTGTCTACCTCGGAATCTATCTGATCCAGGAGCACATGGATGCCAAGCAAACCACGTTTCACTGGATTGTCTACACCATTCTCTACGAGTGCATTTTTGGCGCCATCTTTGGATTCATTGTAGGCTACATTGCCCGCCATGGCATCAAGTTCGCCGAGGAGCGTGACCTCATTGATCGCGAGAGCTTCCTCGTCTTCTACTTCGTTCTTGCCCTGTTTTGCGCTGGTGCTGGTAGCTTGCTCGGCATGGATGACTTACTGGTCGGTTTCGCAGCCGGTGTAGGTTTCTCCAACGACGGTTGGTTCGCTTCGAAAACAGAAGAATCCCATGTTTCCAACGTTATCGACTTGTTAATCAACCTGGCGTACTTCGTCTTCCTCGGAACCATCATCCCCTGGGAGCAGTACAACAACGTTGCCGAGGGCATCACCCCCTGGCGCCTGGTTGTCATTGCTATTTTCGTCATCCTCTTCCGCCGCATCCCCGCCATGCTGGTGCTGAAGCCTTTCATACCAGACATCAAAACTTGGCGCGAAGCCTTGTTCGCCGGCCACTTTGGCCCCATTGGTGTCGGTGCCATTTTCGTCGCGATTTTGGCTCGCGCTGAACTGCAATGGGAGACTGCCGTCCCGCTCTCGGACATTCCGCCAGAGGACATTGAGCACAGGACCCTCGTCGCGGTCATCTGGCCCATTGTTACGTTCCTCGTCATCGCGTCCATCATCGTCCACGGTTCTTCTGTGGCCGTCTTCACCCTCGGAAAGCGCATCAACACTTTGACAATCACCATGTCGTATACCACCGCACCCGAGGATGGTCCCACCTGGATGAACCGCCTGCCGAGAATCTCTTCGCAATCCCGATCGCAAGCTCGAACCATGTCCGACACCGACGGAGACGACCTGAAGATGCCCGAGTTTCCCCCCGGCACTTTGCCTCCTGTGGGTTTCCCTGGTGCCTTCTTGCGGCGACAGAAAGACGAAGACGGCTCGAAACCCCGAAACCGGTCCACATCCCGAAGCCGTCGCAAGAGCAAGAAGTGGGAGGACGGCCTCGGACCTGGCGGCCCTGTTTCTCAGTCTGCCATCTTCCCTACGAGACGAGAGCCGCTCCTTAACGAGAAAGACCCTTCATCCCCTGATGATACCGACAACATGACACCGCCTAGGCGAGATTCGGAGAGGGGCCGCGAGAGAGACCCCGAGAAGGACGATGAGATCAGTCCTTCTCCCGATGAGGGCTCCAGCCGGACCCAGACCCCGCCCAAGATCCAGATTTTCGAGGAAGGAGACAACCTGGTGGTTGAGAATGAGGATGGAGATGTCTTGACTGTCGAGCGGTCCCCCAGCAGAGCCAAGGCTGCGGCTGAAGGTGAACCGGTTCACACAGATCTGGCTGCAGTGGCCGCGGCCAAGTCGAAGCAAGGCGAGAAGTTCAACTGGACTCTGGACTCTTTCAAGCGCAAGGTTGAGGATGTCTACACTTCCGAGGTCGAAAAGCGCAAGGAGAAGAGCAAGTCTGAAAGACGGCATGAGCCCGCCAGGGCATTCCAGTTTGGCAACACCGTAAGTGCCGCCCATCACTCGTTTATTTTGCCTTTAGCTAATATCAATCACAGATCATTGTCGAAGACGAGGACGGAGAAGTTATCAAGACTTACGAGCTGCCGTCAACCAAGACTGGGAAGGAGATTGGAGGCATCACACAGCAGAGTCTCAAGTACCTCGGCATGGGTGGTCTTTTAAAGGCATCCGAAAAAGCCGCGGCAGAGGCATCTGCCCAAGGGGAGTCCAGTGCCGCCGGTGCTGCCAAGGCACCTGCTAAGTCAGGGTGGCAAGGCATCTTCAGAGGAGGCGATGGCTCTGCGCAGAAGAGCAAAAAGAACCCTGTCGAGGAGCAACATGAGGACGACAAGCACATCAGATTCACGATTGGCGGCGTCGGCCAGCGCATGACCAAGGAAGACTTCATCCGGGAAGTACAGAAGCTGGACGTCAAGACCCGACGTGAGGTTGTGGATCAGTCATCTGCATCCCAACGCGTCAAGTCGATAGCGAAGGGAGACATCCCTTCGCCCGCCGACATCCCGACCATCAAGATCGGAAGCGACTCTTCCGAGAAGCGCTCCGGATCTCAATCCCCTCAAAGAGTCAACACCGGCTCAGCAAACGCACCTACCCGCGGATCTCAGGACGTAGACGAGGATGAGACGGCCGTCGAGAGACAGCGTAGGTTGGCTGTCTTGGCGGGCCAGGATGATGAAGAAGAAGATGCCGGGGAGACCCCCGCCGAGCGACGCCGTAGAGAGGCGGCGCTTGGCATGAGCTCCCACGGCGGAGGTGATGATTCTGATGACGAGGGCGGTGAGAGAGTGCCCCCAGCAAGGAGGAACATCCGATTCGCGGACAACGCCGTGCCGCGTGGACGGAAATGAGGAGGAGAGGTATAGACTGTGAAGCATAGCGTTGCATTGGGTGGTATGTGCATGCATCATGACAGCGACCATACACTGGGTTTTTACGTCTCGGATGAACCGAGTTTAGGAAGGTTTACGGAACGGCCTCTTTTTGGTAATCATATTGTATATTCTGTGCATACTAGCAAACTGATACGGCCTTCTGATGATATTTTTGGCGTAAAGGTGTCAATGTGATGTGCCGTCGTGATTGTAATCAGGGGTAAGCTCCCTTATGCCATTCATGTAACGACGAAGCCATAAGTTGTGTGCTATGATTGCTCCGCGCTGCAATTAGATCATTTTGTCCGAGACTCACGCGGGGACCCCCGACCATCGGCACTCAACACCAAACGCAATCCGGGGCGGAACACGAATTACTCGGGATAACCCGACCTCTCGTCCTCCGGGCAGTCTGACGTCATGTCCTCGGGGCGAGTGTCGTGCGTTCCATTGCCCGTCCGAGTTCCACCTCCCGGGGCCGGAGTGGGGCACCGCGGAAACGGCGGCGGTGGCGGGGCTGTGCTGTGCTGGTGGGGGTGGGGTGTGTTAGCAGGTCCGATGCTGTCCGTGTGGCGAAGCCGGGATTTTATGAACGGTTGAGTTGCTGTTCGTCTGAAGTAGGGCGAACATGGTTGCGAGTGAGTCATTGTGCCGAGTTTGGGAGGCGATGGGGGACCGGCCGACATCCCGATAAGAGCGAGGATTCCTCCCCGGAAGCCCCGAAGCTGCGGTCGGGTCCAGGTTCAGGCGGAACGCGGGGGGCGGGCCGAGTGTGGTGGTGGTGGAGGCGGTCGGGTTGTATCGGAGGGAGTCTCTTGCGTTCATAGTCTGTTCATCCTCATCTTCTCTATCCGCGGGGTATAATTATCATATTCCAAGTATCACTTGGGAAATGATGGACACTATTATTATATCTATCGGGCATTTCTAGTTAATTGTCTTACGCTACGCATCGACGTGGCATCTATAACGAATAACAAGAAGCCGTCCAGGGCTCGTCCTGGTAGAATGGCCCGGTTGTGTCAAATTAGCGGAAACTTCTATTCATTTACTTGGCTCCCCTGCTTTAAGCTTTATCCCGTCCAACCACTAGGCTCTACTCGAGATGAGCATAGAGGCTTAAGATGCTTGGGTGATGAACTAGTCCAAGGTGAGTGGTCAGCAGGCAAATCTTTTGCTACACGATGAAGTCTGATAAGCTTCACACGAATTACAATTGGCCCTCCATCTAAGTTTCAGAAAACCTCCAGCCCTTCGAGTGTGCGTCGCCCGCCGGCGCCAACCGCACCCTCATCGCATCCGCCGAACTGTTCATCTCCCTGCGGCTGTCCAGGCCACCACACCTCGACCGCACCTCCTCGTCGAGACCGTGAAACAAAAGCGCCAGCGGCGACGACTTCCACCCCATCCGCCCCGGCCCGCCGTCCGCCGCCCCCCTCCACCGGCTGCCGAGGACCAGAGCCAAAAAACACCCACTGCAACCCCATCAACGCCACGGGATACGCCATCCACCCCCACTCCACCTGAATACACGTCTGCGTCACGACGACGCTCCCGGTGGCCGTCGTGAGATACCCCGGCACGCCGCGCGCCGCCTCCTCGTTCTCGCCGTATGGGCTGTTCCGCATCCCCGCCGTCAGCGCGTCCGCGACCCCAGCCGCCATACCCTCCACCGTCGCCAGCGACGCGGCGCCGCCGTCGTACAGTCTCCTCAGCCACGGCGGGCCCCGGAGCTGGTCCATCTTCGTCCCCTCGCTCGACAGCAGGCCCCAGTCCAGGAAGAAGGGGTCGAGGACGGAGCTGATGCCGGCCCGGGAGTACATGTCCAGGACCCAGACGCACTCGCGCGGGTAGTTCTTCCATTCCAACGTCTCGAGGTAGAGCATCTCCTGCTGGTACACTTTTTTGAGTTTGCCGTCCTTGAAGCCTAGGCGAACGGACCCGTCCGCCCAGTCGACCACAGGCCGGCACGGCCTTTCAATGCCGTCGATGAGCGTGGTGTCGGTGAGCAGCGCGAAGGACGCGATCTCGGTGATGCCGTTGTCCACCAGCAGCTGGCCGCCCGGGTCCTGCTCTTCCTCCGTGTACACGCCGTTGAGCACCTCGGCGCGGTACCTCTTCACGCACGGGTCGAGCCGGCACCGCACCGCGAGCGGCCGGACCTCCTCGGAGTCGACGTTGCACCTGCACCTGTCGGCCTTGCATCCCGGGTTGGTGATCGTCAGCACGTCGAAGCTGTACAGCGGCACGTTGGTGGCGTTGTAGCCCAACTCCCGTACGTGGTTAACCGAGAGCACGGTCGTGCCCGAGGAGGCCATGATCCATGTGCCGTTGGGGCTGTCCGGGATCCGGAACGAGCGCCAGGAATCGTTGGAGAGGGTGGAACTGGATTGGAATTCGATGACCTGGTCCGTGATGTCGCTGCAGGAGTGGCACATGGCCAGGGACGAGAAGTAGCTCCCGGCGCCCTCTTGCCCGAACTGGCAGTTGCCGGAGGTGCAGGTGAAATTGATGAGGTCGGCCGTCTTTTGCGGGCTCACGAACCCCGTGTAGATGGTTCCTATCGTCTGCAGGCTCATTCTCGCGTCGTCGCCCGAGTCCCAGACGTTGTTGATTCCCGAGTTCTTGCTCGCCGAATAGTTATTGGCCCTAGGGATCATGGCCGAGCCAAAGTCCGCGGTTCTGTGGCACGTCTGGTGCTCAATCATCGCTTGAGAGAATGGATCAATGGCCAGGGCGGCGATGGTGATGAAGGCACCCAGACCGGCCAGATATCTGATGGGCTGTTAGCCGTTTTGTTGTCGTATTTGGCGGAAAACTCTTACCCCTTATCTGGCCGAGGCAGATGTGCGATTATCAAGCATAGAGAGCCCCATGGTCCGCGGCTGGCCCCGTCAAAGAGGGCAATGTCGGCCAATCTCTGGGGGCGGTTGAACCAATTCCACTTGAGTTGCCCGATGCCTAGACTCAGGTGTCGTTAGCTACAAATCTCCTCTCAACCAGACACATGTAAACTTTTCTTTTCAAAGAAAGAGGTAGAGACCTTCGGCAACTGGCATAATGAGCGACGCCTTGAATACGGCGGTGAAAATGGCGATAAGCGAGTTGACTGAAATCAGCTTCGGCCACGCGGGAGGTGGCTTCCCTTGGTGAAGTGCGAGAATGACAGTGATGGCAGCAAGGCACATGAGAGCCAGAAGGCTGCTCATGATTTCCATCCACCAAGTCTCCAGCACCGATTCTCTGCTGGTTTCTTTGTTGGAGCCAACGAGAGACTCGCCCTTGTGTGTCGTTGCGGCCTCATCAAGAAGCTGCGACTGCTCATATTGTGTTACTTTGGGCTCCAAGTAGTGTGGCGCAACAGTGATTCCTTCATCTGAAGGTTTGTTGTACTCAGATCCGATGTCACGATGGGTATTAGTGGTTGTTGGTGTGATAGCGTCCCGCTCATCCTTTTCCCGTCCGTTCAAGGCACGCGACGCGTGCGGGACGATGGATGCTGAAACTTCGTCCTCTACGCGGTGCCCAGTCCCCCTAAAGGCATCAGCCGGTCGTGCATCTAGAGTACCAGGAGTTGTCCTGCCGGGACTACTACCAACGGGAGTGAAGTCGTTCCAGTTTTCCGGCCTGTCAGAGTTTGAAGCCATGGTTTTTGTGGCAAAGCTGTCAATTGGCTCAAGGATTCGAAGCCTCAAAAGAGAGAGACAAGAGAGGGACTGCGCGTTGAAATAATTTTCACCTGGTCGGGGTAACTCTGTCCCATTGTCTTACATCGCCCTCCCAATGTTGTGTGCTCTAATTGGCTGCCTTGCTACTAGATAAGCATTGCACGGCGCAGCCCTCGATGTCTGGTGCTACTATGCCTCAAGTCTCTTGGAGAAATGCACTGTCCAAAGACGACCTTGGGCACTTCTTCAGTCTTTGAAAACCCCGCCAGCGCGGATGACTTCCAGCGCGCTGTTGGTATGATCCCACATCTTCTGTCTCAAGTCCTCCTTGTCGAGTGACGCGTATTTCTTCTCCGGATACGAACTCTCCCCGTTCCAAGTCAGCGCGTACGAGCCGCTGCCATTGGTTCCAGCAATGGCAGAGCTGCTGGTGTCCTCAGTGCCATCCCGCGGTTGCGCCGGGTAGTAAGACGGCGATGCCAACGACACCATCCGCTGCCCGGACTCGTCCAGATCCACGTCCACGCCGAAAATTGGCAGGACTCGAACGAAGAGGAAGCGTATCCACCATGGGTTGCTTTTATTGTTCATGCCCTCATGCACGACGAGCCCAGGATAGATGTGCGTGAAGCGCACCTGACCCTGGTGTCTCCTTGCCAGCTCCTCGAAGACGAGGGTGTGCATGTAGTCGGCGTGGGAGCGAGCTTGCGAGTAGCTGTAATGAGAGAGGTCGCGCAGCGAGAGGTCGTCGGGGTAGAGCTTGGCTTCCATCCCGGCGGCGTAAACGGACACGACGGAGGCTGGAAGCGACGACTTCAACATCAGAGGCATGAACGATGTGATGAACGCGATGCGGCTGTAGTAGAAGCGCGCCATGGTCCCGTCCAGACCCTCTTTGGTGTCTAAGTAAGTGGGAAAGTGCCATTCAAGTCAGTCTCGCTGAACACCATCATGAGGAAGGCGGGATACCTGTTGTATCGTACCTTGTCTGGGCAGGAAGATTGTTCCACCGTGGGATAGAAACAGGAAATCTATCCTGGCAGTCTGCCCAGCGGATGCCGCATTGCGCTCTTCGGCGCCGCTGATTTCCGCACACGCCTTGTCCACTTGCTCTATGAGCGAGAGGTCATCAACCTTGACGTAGTGGTATTCGCCCGCCTCATAAATGGCCCGGCATTCTTTCATCAGCTTCTCCGCGGCGTCGGCATTGCGGCCGACGATGTAGGCTCTCAGACCTTGTCCATCGTGTTTGGCGACCGTGGTCGCTAGGGCCTTGAGGCTCAGAGCGCCAATGCCTCCCGTGCCACCGGTGAAGACGGCGACCAGCTTCTGGCTTTTAACCAGGTCGCGGTTGATGTTCTGGACGGTATCCAAGTTCACCATGGCGGCAGACGATGATTGGTTTGATTCAAAAGTTGAGCTGTGATGCGTGTTGATACCGCTAGACGAGCTCTGCTCATGGAGCAACGCTGAGAGGTAACATCTTCATACTTTATACTCGATACCGTTGCAACGACTGAAGCCGCTGATGCAGGCTTGGAAGAGCATCCCCCAGTCAAGAAGCTACTGATCTACGTGATGGAATGCAAGAGTCAGCGCTAGCCACTTCAAGAGGCGGAATACCGCAAGTTGGAACTTCTGGCACCAATCACGAGGGTCCAAGGAATACGACTGGGGGTTAGCGTTGTTTTGCGTCGGCGCAACGTGGGCGACAGGCATAAAATCCGAACCCGAGTTTTAGCGCGAAGCGAACGTCCATCGCCCCCCTAATCTTCGTCTCACCGGCGGCTCGTCTTCCCCCTATGACGCGGACGATCCATCCGTGACCGTTCACTTCGCACATTTCAAGCCTCATTAAAGCAAGAGAGAAAAAAGTGACCTTGCGTCGCATGCAAAACGCCTCGCATCTCTCGCTCCTTCTCTCAAAGCCCATTTACACAGTCCATCTTCCAAGCCCTGTTGGCCAGTCCCCCGGCAAACGAGCGGGTCATCATGACCGAACAGACATCCTCGGATCCGGACCGAGGTGCGGGGCACACCTCCGACCGGGAGCCAACCCTCGCCGGACAAGGAGCAGACATGCCACTCCCCCCAAAACGCTCCCACAAGAAGTCTCGTCTCGGCTGCACCAACTGCAAGCTGCGCAAGGTCAAATGCGATGAAGTTCGCCCATCCTGTCGCTCTTGTAGGATGCGGCGGACAAAATGCGAATACGAGCTCGTGGCTCCGAGGAAACCTCCAGGATCTTCGCCCTCGACGGTTTCCTCAACTTCAGGAACCTTATCCAAATCTAACACCGTGAGATCGATACTCGTGAACGAACCTTTACTCACCCTCCCATCGACCGATGCCGTAGACATGAAGCTGCTGTGGTTCTACACGTCATTCACCTACAAGTCGCTCTCTTACACGGACGACACGCAGCGTCCCATGGACGACATGCTGCAGACTGTCTTGGTGCAGCACGCCTTCGAGGTGCCTTTCCTCATGAACTCGATCCTCGAGCTCGCAAGCCTGCACATGCAGAGCCTCGGCCAGGCGCCGGAGCCAGCCCGTGTTCTGGTGTACCAGGCCCGGTCCTTGGAGGGATATCGCAAAGCCATTGAAGACGCGCAGCCTAGCACGTATGGCGCTCTCCTGGCCAACTCCGTCCTGCGACCTGTACTCTCGACGCAAATGTTCCGGGACGTGTCGTCCAATCATCTCCACATCCTGGACTGGATGCTTCTTTGGCGGGGCGTGCAGTCAATCATCGACATCACCAGTGCATCGTCTATCAAGACCAGTGGTATGGCACCGTTGTTTTCTCGGCCACCATCGGGCCCCGACGCATCTGCCGCCGCAATCCCGAAGGAGCTGCTCCTCATGATATCATTCATAGACCGCGACGATCCTGACTTGGCCGAGATTCAAACGTATCAGACTGGCTTGCGGGCACTGGGCTCGCTGTTCGACAATCTCAGCCGCGGCATCGACTCAATCATGGTTCTGCGCATCATCACGTGGGGCATCGGGCCGCTGAATCGGCTCGTTGATCTGGCACGGAACGGGCAACCGAGGGCCCTCATAATACTGGCGCATTATGCCTGTTTCTTGAAGCTTCTGCAGGATATATGGTGGCTAGCGGGGGTCGGCGAACAGTCCATCAAAGCCATCTGCCATTCAATTGGGCCTGAGTGGCATCAATTTATGAGCATGCCGTTGGCGGCATTATCAGTAGAGAACTCTATAGATCTATCTTCTTTGCTTCTTAGTGCAGTAGGTTAATTATGCCATCGTAGGTTGACGTTCACCACAAGAGTAGGCAAATTGGAAACTTGTCAGATACGCTACCTATGGACCAAGATGCTTTGACTTTGAACAGTACTGCAGACACTCGCAATCCAGCCGGTTCGAAAGTCCCTAAGAACGACAACAACAAAGCGGTTTCTATGAGTAAGTAGCGTGAGAAGGATGTGCACTACTGTGGCGCCCGAAGTTGGCGTTCTCGGGTTCGGGTCTGAAGTCGAGTGACTCTGAGTCTCAGGTAGCGCAGCCACCACATGCAGGTCCGAATCCGATGTCTGACAAGTCTTGATCAGCCTTAGACGATGAAATTGACGTCTGCCTTTCTATTAAATCATGACTTTTAGTATATATAAGAGCCTACCGCCTTCCCATCCGTTTATTCCATGGACCACTCATCAATTTCCTTCCCTCGTGTACGCACTATTACGGATTCTTCCACGGCGTCATATTGTCCTACTTGCATCCTTAAAGAACATCCTTAAAGAACGAGATGGATCCTCGAAAGCCTACTGCCATCATTGTCGGCGGTGGACCTGTCGGTCTTACCACGGCATTGGGACTAGTACGAGCCGGTATTGACTTCATCCTCTTGGAGCGTCGAAATGAAGTGGTGGTCGAGGAAGGGTCTGACATGACCTTGTTACCCATGACGATGCGCGCCCTCGACCAGATGAACCTTCTCGAGCCTCTTTCTAGAGTGTGGAACCCAGTTTCGGAGATTTCCCGGATTGATCACTCCGGTCGAAGCATCGGTGAATTTCGTATATTTAAATATATACGGGAGAGGTATGTGCCACGTAAAAAGGAGATCTATACAGCGGTACTTTACTGATGACGCTCCCTTGGCCAGTACTGGATACTACCCTGGTGTCCTGAGCAGACAGAACTTGCTAAGAACGCTGTACCAAGCTCTGCCAGAAGATGCTCAGCGTCAGATCTTCACCGGCAAAACAATCTCCAGCATCCGCAACTCGTCCGCCAGTGTGACAGTCTCTTGCACGGATGGTACAGCTTATAGCGGAGCGTTCGTCATTGGAGCCGACGGTGCGTACAGCGCGGTTCGAACGCACATGCGGAACCTGGCACTTGATGCGGGAACTCTCAACGTCAACGAAGCGAATCCGTTCGTCATAAACTACAAGGCGCTGTGGGTCCGTTTTCCAACCGTCAAGCTGCCCAGCTGCAAGCCGGGATCAGCGATCGAAACCCGCGGACCCGGAATTGCGACGCAGCTGTTTGTGGGTGAAGAGACGGCGACCGTCGGGGTTTATAGAAGACTGCCCGAACCGGCACGCACGTCCACGCGGTATAACGAGAAAGATGAGGCCGCTCTGGTCGAGGAGTATGGGGATTTGCTTTTGCTGAAGGAAAGCGGAAGCGGGAATGTCGTCTGCCTCAGAGATGCCTACGAAGCGCGGCTGGGGTCGGGGCTAGTTGACCTGGAAGAAGGGGTCCTTCAACACTGGAGCTGGAACGGCCGGATTGTTCTAGTCGGAGACGCAGCCCATAAGTTTACTCCCAGCACGGGGTCTGGGGTGAACTTCGGCATGATCGACTCCGTCGTTCTCGCGAACCAACTCCACGCCATCTCCGAAGCCCACCACGGGGAGGACAGCCCTTGGAAGCCTTCATCTCTTTCTCTCGCCTTCGACATTTACCAGCAGGAACGGTACGAGGCTGTGCGTGACGGTTGCCAGCAATCCAGCGGCGCCACGGCCATGGCTACTTGGGCAAACCTAGGCTTGAGACTTCTCGATCAGTATGTGCTGCCGAATGCGTTCGTACAATGGATTATAGGCATGCAGATCGCGGCCAAGGCGAGAAGCACGAAGCCGGTGGGATTCGAATTTTGAGGATCAGACTGGGTTGACGTATGAGGAAGGTTGATATTATGACCAATAACTTGCATTATAGCTATATCCTGCCCAGTTTTTACTGTTTTTTACTTTAGTGCCGTGTCACTGCCCTGGTTCGAGAAGCAGCTGACGCATACTGGAATACACCACTCATCGATATCAAGATAGTCACGTCAACATGAGCCATGGCCCACCAAACTGAAAACGGTACCACATTGGAAATATTAAATAAACCTGAATTTCATTGTTCTCTTCCAGCATCTTGTGGTACTTCGGTGGTGGCCTTGGCGTGGCCCGCTCCCCAAATGCGTGTCCAGCAAGTTCAACTTTTAAGCGGATCTTTTAAGAGCGAAAAAATTATCATATATTTCATGCGCCTTGTTGTCGATGAAATTCCCGCTCAACACAGATGTGCTGTTAGAGGTGGGCGGCGGAACCACACGGCGTTTGCATTGCTCCGATGAACCGGGCCAGGGTGGGGCTCAAACGGTGATAACGGCGAAAGCGGATCGGCAATTGTGGGTCCCTACGCCGGTGCCGTGTCTCGACCTGTATGCGTGTGTATCGATGGCTAGGTCTCCTGAAACCACGCAGTCTTGGTCACTTAGGTAGAAATTAAGATACCGTTCTAAAAGTTTCAATCTAGCTGGATATGAATGAGAGCCAGATCAATTTCCACAATGATACCTGGTTACCATCTTAAGTGATCTATGAACATGAGCACAGCACCGGGCATGTCCAGATTTAACCCCAAGTGAAACTGGCAGATGTAAGGTGGGCTATTAAGCCTCCATAAAGGAAATATTGGGTGTAGACGAGGTTGGAATGGCGCACTCATGTCAGACAGACATGGAAGTTCTGAACCTCGAAGCGGTCGACGCAGCCAAGGATACATCTGCTTGCTCTTCTACGCCGAGAAAGCAGGAACCTCATTACACCTCGCCGATACGAATTCTCGGTCATTTTGCCTTAAAAACAGAAGCTCTCAACGGGAGTATGACAAGGGTGCCAGCGACGTGCTCCCCACTGCGGGCCCCACAACATCGTGACCAACCTCAGCAAAACAATCAAAAAGAGATCAAAGACATACAACACCAGGTATTCGCTGGTCGTCACCGACCCAACTACTAATCCGGCCCTCATTGGCTTATCTATGGGAGAGCGGACGGGATCCCGAGTTTTCCAATGGGTATGGTCGTATGTGATGGTATCGCGAAGTCAAGTTGACTAAAAGCCACGGTGGTGACGAAGAGCTCTACAACACGGATCCGTAGACCAAATTAGGAATTGTTGTAATGCGCTTTGATGGCTTGTGGTCTCTTTCATACTTTAATTTCACTTCAAATAGCTTTCAAAATGCGATAGACATGAGAGACAGTCTCCTTCGAAAAGGTTATACTAAGGAGGGCTCGTGCAACATATTTCAGCTTGAATGTTTGATATTGGACGTTATTTCACCAATTAATCTCGTATCTGATCCTCTCTTTCATATTTTTGTTGTTGCTTTGGTTTTTCCTGAAGTCCAGTCGAGGGCAACATCAGGACCCGTGATGTCCAAGTAGGTACCATCATGTCACTGGTCCACGCTTCCGAACTCCCGAGACCTCCCAACTTGATGTAATGGCATTGATTTTAAATATGAGTTTGACTTTTAGAAAGAGCCAGAGGTGTTACTTGGCATACTTATCGTATTCTGGCCATGCTGTGCTTTCCACAAAAAGACATGGCCGCCAGGTAGTGTTACCCTATTGTTGGTCTCACATGCACTTCTGTTTGTTCTCCGGGCTTCATTCTGGTCTTCCCGTTTACATAAGAACGTTTACAAATCTTTTTTACCAACATCAACGAACTACCTGCTGCTTCTCGGCTGAAGCTGCCGCCTCTGGAAGCTATGCCCTGTTTGCCTTCTTCTTATCATACCTTTCCTCATGGTAATCCTTACACCGAGGCTTCCCAGGGCTCATTCAGGTTAGTGAAGCGCTACATCTTGCCAATCGGTAGCTTTAATATTTTCCATGATGCGGCAGTAGTAGTAGGAGAACGGCCCAAATTTCATGCTCAATATCACCCACCCCTTTTCAAGTGGGATGCCTCTGTTGCAAGTTTGGGGTCTTCCTCATATCCATGCATGATTTGTTTGCAGACGACAGCAAACTTTCAAGTATCGCGGCTCAGAAATGGACTCATCCGATGATTGCTTCACTTCGCAAGCCCACATAGGCTCCGATTGACTCAGCGTTTGTGGTCATGTCAAAGGAAGTGAATCACAGTCCTGGAGAAAGTTCCTCTATAAGTCAACGCACGATGTTCCTTCGTGTATGCTTTCCTCCAGCCATTCTCAAATCTGTCGACATTTCAAGCCGGTTCTAGAAGAGCAGCTTATCTTCGACGTCCCCAAAGCCCACCAATACCTAGTAACCAACACCCCATTACCAATACCTGGACCACGACCATGTCTGACCACCGGCGCAACCGTCACCCGGGACTCTCTTCCCCGGGCTTCACCCTCTTCCCATCCACTGACCGCCGGACCTCTTCTCCGCCTCACCATCCACCCGCGTCTCCAAGAAGGCCTCCTCGGCATCTGAACCGTCTCTTCCACGACCCCGCGCCCTTTGCCTTCACGTTCCCGCCGCAAGCCCACCTCCACCAACCGCTGGTCCCCGTTGGCCATCCTCCTTCAGAGTCGATGTTTCCTTCACCAGAATATCGTGGAGGGATTCCATACTTCCCGATACCGCGCGACAACGCGCAAAGAACAGCTCGGGGGACACCTGACGACCGCGATCGCGACTGCGGCGGCGATTGGCTTCGCTCCCCCGAAGCCCGATCCAGAGTCCAAGACAGCCGCCACTCCCCGCCCATGACCCCGGACATGTTCGCAATGGAAGACCTCTGGACCCATCTCCCCACGCCCCCGACAGAGTACAGACCCCGTCGCCGCGGAGCACCCACCGAGTCTTCCACGGACACCGACGACGACGACGAGAGGCAGCGGCATTGCACCCACAGCAACGGCGTCACCACCCACGTGCGCCTCTATTACGTCCCTTGCCACCTTCGCGAACCGGCCCCTCCCTACTCGCCCCCGACGCGGCCTAGGCCCCGCGCCTCCGCTCCGTCGCCGTCATCGTCGCTCGGTTCCGCCATTCGCTCGGACAGGCACGTCAGATACGTCGAGCTACCCGCGGAGGAAAGCACATACAGATATAGGCAGGCACCTCGTTGCCAATGCCCTGGCTGTAACTGTCATGACATTGCGGACATTGACGGTGATATGCTTACGGAAGAAGGGAGGATGTTGTGCGGGCGTTGTCGGGCATACCACCAAGACCGAGGCAATTATTAATGCGACAGTTAAAGTCGTTCATCAGTCAGTTAGTTTGATTCACAGATCCAAAAGTAGTCGGAAGGCCTGATATGCCGGGCTTGAAACCTAGGTAGTCAAAAGAATTGAGTAATAATGAGCACCAGGCACGCAATGATGCCAACAGAGAAGATCAAGTAAAAGGCAGTATGCGCCCAGGCAACAGAACATGGACATGCACAGAACATTGTGACGAGGCACAGAAACCCCATGACCGGGGGTCTGTCTAGGCCATTTCAATTGTTGTGCAAGGATAGACTGCGCCTCGCTGAACACACATAGAGGCGAACTTCTATTGAGTCCCTGCAGTACTTATCAGAACGCCTTTTCACGAGTAACATCTGAACGTGTTTCCTAACTACCTTAGACCATACGCCCCTGATCCACTGGCTGTGAGGAAGGATACGGCGACAAAGTTGGTTAAAATTCGTTCTCAGGTTATGCGCACTTCTTTTGTTGCGTGCTTCTAAGACCCAACCCCCATGGTACGATCGTAAACTTGGATTATGATGATGGTTCCTATGCCTCTATCCCGAACGCCAAACCTAGAGCCCTCATCATATTACGCTCTATTAGAAGTAATTGCCATCCTTCCTGTCTCCTCCCGTCTGAAAAGCGCCCCTCATGCTCCCCCTGAAGCTCTTGCTCCTCGACGTCGGTTTGCCCCTTTCGCCAGACTCTATGGTGAAGTACGCCTCCCCCCTCTCCAGACTACTGTCGGAGCTATCGGCGCGTTTCCGTTCATCCCTGGCGGACTCTTCGATGCGGATCTCGACGTTCTTGCTGATCCCCGCCGACAACGGCACCGGCGGTGGTGGCGGAAGCGGCGGTTGGGGTTTGTTGAGGTGCTCCTCACTGCCGCCCATGGTGATTTCGGTGATGGGGTACTGACTAAAAGGCGGGCGGCCCTTTTTCCGGCTGTTGCTCTCAGCAACGTCGTCGAGTTTTATGCTTCCCGGCGCGGGGAGGTCGGAGCGCTTCCCGTTGCCGTACTTGTTCTTCGTGCCGGTGCGGGAGAAGGTGCTCGTGATGGAGCCGAAGACGGGGCTGAACCACCTGCGGATGAGGGGGAAGATCATGGGTATGTTGGTCGTGACGATGGCGACGAAGGTCTCACGGACGGCCCAGGAGCCTGCTTGCTGCGCGCCGTTGACGGGGTCCTAACGAGAGGTAAGTGATGCTGCCTCTCATCATGAAGCCTGCTGAGGACCTACCGAGATGATGAGGACGCAGCGCAGGATGCCCGCCATTGTGACAAAGATTCCTCCCGAGAACAGGACGATGAGACCTAGTTTCTTTCTCATGGGCAGCTTCGAGGCCCACAGCATCGGAATCGGTATGCTCAGGAGGTAGAGGTCTGTGAGGACGTTCAGGACGACGGTAACGAGGATGTTGACTTTCGAGATGGCTGGCTGGCAGAGATCTGGCCCCTGTTAGAAATGAATTGATGGTCATCGTGCCTCATACTTACTACCAGGATCAGGATAGATCTGCCAGTTTTTGCGCATCGGGAAGCAACTGAAGATGATAGACAAGAAAACTGCTATCCAAGTCACCCCGATCAAGATGAATCCAGCGTATATGCGCTTGCGGTAGTTGTGAAGTCCCTCCTGTGGCATCGTGTGAGCTCCATTGTCAGCGACGTCGATTCGCGCGCGTCCCATACCGTCAGGCGCACATAGAACGTGCACATCGCGGCTTTGGCCGGCCAAAGTACCAGGCAACTGTATGTGATCCATCCCGCGATCTGTGTCTTCGATCCGCCGACCCTGTACGACCGTGAGTCCACGAACCCATTGCGTCATGTTTGTCTCGATATTCATACCTGATCCTGAACTCCTCACTGTTAGGGTCCAGAGTCCTCCTCTGCTCGTCTGTCATGCCATTGTTGGCAAGTCCCTGCCAGCGCGCTCCGACGCTGTAAGCCAGAGCTGTCTCGGCAGAGTAAGTGCACTAGAGCCCGGCGCGTCAATGCTGATCTGTGAAACGGGCCAGCCGGGGGCGAACGCACTATAATGAAGAGCATGATGTAATCATCTGCCTGCAGATGCTTCAGGCCGACGGCGCTGATGCGCGCATACATCCTCAGGAAGATGACCGCAATCGCCACGCCGAGAAGCGTAAACGCCTCTGTGTCGAATTCGGACATGCTGGGCTCATGACAACGTGTGTATCATAGGCGCACAAGGAAGTTTAGGTTTGGGCGCAGGTTTGGGTGCACCAGTTCGGCGTGGATTGAACTACACAAGAAATCACATGGTAGCCAGGGCATGCTAGAAGTATATAGCACCAAGAGGGGACAGGGCCCTGAGCAGAAGTCTCGAGTATTAGAACTAAGGCCAAAGACACGTCGATCACCGACGCTTTGGTCTCAATCTCGTCGGGGCAAGCGATCAGGGGTGCGGGTGCGTACCATCATACGCAGGTACGCAGGTAAGCTGTGCTCCAGAATCCCACCTCAAGACTCAAGTTCGCCATGAAGATGTGGAACTCCTCGATGGCACGGATGACATGGGAGGGGACGAGTGGAAAGGGGGGGCTATTTCTGCGACTATCCGCCGTCCCATGGTTACACAGCACGAAGGTATTGAACCGGAGCAAGTACCCGGAGTTCGACCGATGAAGAACGCCGCAGGATCCCAGTCAAGAAGTGATGTTCTGCGTTCGTAACAACAATCTTGTTTGGCCTGGTGTAAGGGGTTTTTTAGATGCCGAAAGAGGGCGTGTCCTGCCGGATTGCCATGTCTGCTTTTGGACGCTCGCATACGGATCCTTCTCATGGGTAGCGGAGCATTTCGTCAGCCTCCGCCGCCAGGCGTGATGAGAGTCCCACAAGGCGGAAGTTCCGAAGGTCCTTCGGAAGGTGGAGCAGAGGAGACTCGGCAACATTTGATGAGCCTAAGGGACCCCGGGACATCGGTAGAACAGGCGCTGCCAGGTGTGACTCCTTTGGAAGATTCTGATTGTCGAGCCTAATCAAGGAGGAAAATTCGTGAGATCATTGTCTGCTTTAGTTAAGGTATTTGAGAAACTGACGAATAGTTGAACTTGCGAGGTGGGCGAGAGATTCTCTCGTACGAATGGGAACCCAGACACCTTCAGCTGTGCTCCAGGTTCGGAAACGTGGGTTCAGTAAACGGGAGCTCCGCCAGATGGTGATATGCAGCTTTCATGCCAGGAGTCCAGGACAAGGGGGCCAAACACGTCGACTCCTGTTTGTCAACTTGACAGCTCGGCCGCAACGGGAATATCGTCCAATCACCCTAGGTTCCCGGCACATGAGATACGTTTACGCTCCATGGGTGCAGGGAATTGCATCCAGGGTTTGGCTGACAATTTGACTGGCTTCCCTATTTCAGGAAACCCCCATGCTCTTCGGGAACTGGAACTTATCTACTCCGTAGTCACGGCGGTATTGAGAGAATTTCCATTCGGCCCAACCGGACTAGCCTCCGGGAAGAATGTTGCTGAGTGGTATGATTTCGGAAACCAGCTTAGGACGGATTGCTTTTGAACCGGTGGGCCCTACCACAATCTTCGTGTGGGGGTGTGACACTATTTGAAAACACTGTTTAAGCCACATTTACAGTGCCTACTTTGCTGAACCAAGCTCATCGCATTTCCACTCTGGTCACCGAAGTCCCATCGGCACAGAAAAACGGCCCTCTGGAATGGCTTCGCTGGTTTGGTCCGATGAAGGGAAGATCCTGCCAGACAGAACTCTTCAGTTGTCGTTGAAATGGGTCCGCGGGGCTCGCCAGAGCTCCCTTCCTATTCAAGACTAGCCCGGATGTTATGCAGGGGGTTGGTTTGTGCCTGACATGGGATGACGGCCAAGATGCATATGCCGACGCCGTTTTTCTTCAACGGCTTTCTGACCAATAACTCACTAAGAGCTCTGAGCCTCACGATGATCATCCAGGAACCGGCCCGTGGTAGCAGCTTTGTTCTCAATGGCTGGATGGCCGACGACATTGGCGCTGTCTAGGCGTCTCAAAGGAGACTTCCTCCGCAGCAACGAGTCAACGACCCTGCCTCAAGCCCACTGTCCACTGTTCGCTTATGGGGCACGATCTGGTCCAATCCCGCCCACTTATCAGCCAGCAGCCGGGGAACAAACCCGGACGTGAATGGCGTCCGGGACACCCTCGAACAAGTCCGAGCCTAACAGGCTCGCGTGAGGCAGTATTTTGACAGTGATGATCCCTCTGCGAGCCTGCCGCGACGTCGGCGAGCCGGCTGAATCCAGGCCTATCCTACCCCCCTCTATAGGAGTGGAACAGGACAAGGGGCTCGTTATGCCCAAAGATTGACGAATCGATAAAGGCGAGGATGCAGCGTCTAGAGAAGTCTGCACCAACTCCAGATGACCCAGAGGGTCAAGGGGGTCCAGTCCCTTCCGCGATCCACCTCTTCAAGGTCTCCTCTTGCCTCGATATCCTGTGCGCACATCCTCCTTTCAGTCATTTCCTGTTGCGGCTTGCGAAGGACGTCTCATCTTTCTGTTTGTGCTCTCACTTGCGCCTCTTCAGTTGAGCCGAAACTAAAAGTTTGGTGCCGAAAACGAAGAGCTACACGCATTGACCCATTGCCACGATGGAGACGCTCGACTTTGCCGTGATTGGTGCCGGTAAGAATTCATTGTCCAAGTCTTGTAGATGTGCTCTGACTTGGATCTCCAGGCTGGTACGGGTTGGCCGCGGCCAAGACTCATCACCAGCTTCACCCTCAAAACTCGTTGGCCGTCTTCGACCAGTCGCCGACGGCCGGCGGCGTGTGGGCTGAGCATCGCCTGTACCCGGGCCTGAAGAGCAACAATATGCTCGGTACATACGAGTACCCTGACTTTCCCATGGACCCGGAGACGTTCGGCATCCTCCCGGGGCAGCATATCCCGGGAAAGGTTCTGCATGATTACCTCACCAAGTACGCCCAGAACTTTGGCGTCTTTGATAAGATCCGTTTCCAGCATAAGGTTTTGGCGGTCGAGCATCAAGAAACTGGCGGCTGGGTCCTGACGATCCTAAATGAGAAGGATGCCAAGGAGACCCAGGTTTTTGCAAAGAAGCTTGTTGTCGCAACTGGCCTGACGTCGCAGGCCTTCTTGCCGGACTTTGAAGGCCAGGAGACCTTTGGTGCACCCATATTCCATGGCAAGGACTTCCTCCAGCATGCCGATACCCTTGAGACGTCTAAGCGCGTCACCGTGTTCGGTGGGACCAAGTCTGCCTGGGATCTAGTGTATGCTTATGCAACCAAGGGCATTGCAGTAAACTGGGTGATCAGAGGTAGTTTTCTCGCTCTGTTGCATCGACTTTCGCCGCTGATTGAACGTAGAATCTGGTCACGGTCCTGTATGGATGGCACCGCCGTATGTGACGCCGTTGAAGAAATGGCTCGAGAAGCTCGTCCACACTCGCGCCCTGACATGGTTCAGCCCCTGCGCCTGGGGTGAGGCCGATGGATACAGCAAGACGAGAAACTTCTACCACAATACCGTCATCGGCCGCGGTATCGTCAACAACTTTTGGAGTGTACTCGGCAACGACGTTATCACACTCAACAAGTACGACTCGCACCCTGAGCTGAAAAAGCTGAAGCCCTGGTGCGAGGCGAAGCACGTCGCGTCGAGCTTGTCGATTCTCAACTACGAGACCGACTTCTTCGACCTCATACGCGACGGCATCGTCCACGTTCACATAGCCGACATTGTGAAGCTGTCGCCAAAGGCCGTTCATCTCTCTGATGGATCTGCACTGGAGTCAGATGCTCTGTGTTGCGCGACGGGGTGGAAGCAGTTCCAGCCGATCAAGTTCTTGCCTGCCGGCATCGAAAAGGACCTTGGCATACCTCACGCTCCGGCCCCAGACAGTTTCCCGTCGGCCGAGTTGGTCGAAAAGGTCGACAAGGAAATCTTTAGTAGATGGCCGGCGCTGAAGGACCAGCCCTCGAAAAACAAGAAATTGAAGCCGCTGGTTGAGAACGGAGGCGTCTCGACGAAGGAGGCCGTCAACCCTTTCACGCCGCTGACACCGTATGCCCTGTACCGTTTCGTGGCGCCTCCGTCGCAAAAGTTCTTGGCCCACCGCGACATTGCTTTCGCCGGTGTTCTGATGCACATCACCGCGGCGATAATTGCCAACACCCAAGCTCTCTGGATCGATGCCTTTTTCCACGACAAACTACCCTCCGTTCGGGATGCGACTTCGGACCCTAAAGCGCTGGAGAAGCTTCAATACGAGACAGCCTTGCACAACCGCTTCTGCAAGTGGAGGTATCCGGCGGGACACGGCGACATGTTCCCTGACTTTGTCTTCGACGCTGTGCCGTACGTCGATGAGCTGGTCGGCGACTTGGGACTCAATATTTACAGAAAGAACGGCATGATCGCAGAGGCTTCGGAGCCATACGGTCCGGAAGACTACAAGACGTTGGCCGAAGAGTGGGCGGAAAAGTCAGCGCAATGACCTGGGTGATGGAGCAGAGGCTTGGAAATAATTAGCTCGTGGTCGTGACAGGATTAGGCAGCAACCTCACCGCCAGGATTCGAACTAACTTAATGTTTTGACGCATGCAAAACTCCCACTCATCCACTAAGATACCAACTTTGTTCTTCGATCCACATATGCCAGCAATCAGTTGAAGCCCCCACGTTGCTCGCCACTTTTGTTCAGTATGGACTCACAACCTGCCGTGGTCTCTCCCCGACGGACCAGGCAAAGAGCAAAGCTCGCTGCCGCTGCCGCTGCCGCTGCGTCTCGTCATGATGGGCCCCAAGTCCAGACAAAAGTGACGGTATCGACTGAAACCAAGATCATCCAGCAGCCAAGTGGTATACGGACCCTGCCAGAAAGTATCGGTGCCGATACCAAACCCCGAGACCTTCCCAAGAAGGACCTTGGTCTAATTTTGAAGAAGCGCTGCCTGCTGCAGGAGCACCAGATTGATGTTCCCGAAGACATGCAGAAGAAAGGCCTCATCTCTTCCGTCATGGCGACTCTGGTCTTCGCCCAAGAAGAAGCCGGGACGGCAGTGTGTATCGCCCCCAGCGGCGTCTTGTTGACCTGCTCCCATTGCATAGCCGAGACATTGGACGATCTCGACGAGTCGAGAAGCCATTGGCTTCTCTTTGCTTCAGGTCAAGTCGTCGAAGCGAAGCCGTTGGCATGGGACGCCAGGCGGGACTTGGCCTTGCTGAAGATCGTAGCGGCCCAGGAACCATCATCACCGAGCACGGCGGCCAGAACGTTCCCCTTCATCACGCTGGCCGATGTCCCGCCACCGCTCAAGTCCCGACTCATTTGCGTAGGCCACCCCGGCAGCGAAGATCTCGAGGCGGCAGAGCCAGGCGTCAAGACCGGCTACGACGTGCTGCATCTGAGCACCGGCACCTTCTGGGGATGCGCTGAAGGTCAGGACCTGCAGGACAACTCGGACATTGGGGCGCTGATGCACACTTGCTGGACGTATTGGGGCCACTCTGGCGCTCCTCTGATCGAGAGGCGGACGGGAAGGTTGGTTGGTCTGCATTCTTCGTGGGACGACGAGACGGGACTGCGGAGGGGTGTCGCGTTGGAGGCTATTCGGGGATTTCTGGAGGAGAATCAACAGCATCTGATATGACGGACGGGATGTGATGAATGAGAAACTTCGATGTGTTTGGATGAGCTTTGGCTGTGGTCAAATGCTGATTGGCCCACAGGCCTGGTTGTTCTTCAGAAGAAGGAGTAAAGGAAGGAGGAAGCAGGTGCTCTTTCCTTGAATGACATCTCCCACCATGTCCCTCCTTCCTTTTGGTCAACATACAGTAAGGTAGTTGAGAGCTTCTTTTTCCCTAGAAGAAAGGACAAATTCTAGACCTTTACAAAAATCTCTCCGCATTGCCTCTCTGCGTGCCGTCACAAACCCACCAAACGAGTCAACCTCCACCTCACGACCAGCGTCTTTGGTCAATGTCCAAGAGAAGAAATCAAGACCTTCAATAACACCAAACCCCACGCGTCTTCGTCCGATATCTAGAATCCCACAAAATCCCACGCGAATTGTGATTCATATCACAGTAACAGAGGATCCCGTAAGTCGGTAGTGCATGGTATCAAGAAACCTTCACTAACACGCCTCAAAGCAGAACCAGAAAACAACACTCTGCCAACCATCCAAGAACCAAGAGAAAAACACATGAAAAAATGCCCCTCACACACCTCATACCCGTCCTCAACCCCCTCCCCACGCCCACAAAGACCACCGAGCCCATCGAGGAGTGGGTAATGTCCTCGGGCTCCGACCTCGCCTTCTTACTCAAGGGCGCCCTCATGGGCTTCCTCGCCGGCCTCCTCCTCGCCTCCATGGTGTGCTGCTGGCTCCCCTGCCTGCACTGCCTCTACGGCCGCCCCGGCGAGCACCTCCACGACTTCCAGCTCCCCGGCCTCCGCCTCCGCATGCGCGTCCGCCCCCCCGGCGGCTTCCGCGCCTGCGCCAGACGCCGCCTGCGCCTCTTCTTCATGGGCCGCGAGGAGAGGACCGTGGGCGAGAGGTCCGACAACGACGACAACGATGCCGACGACGAGCAGGGAGTCGGCAGCGGTGGCCGTGGCGGGGTCTTGGGGCAGGAGCAGAGTCCGGGACGGGGAGTAGGCCAGGGACGCAGTGAGATGCGGCAGCAGCAGCAACAGTACCGGCCGGAGGATGTCTACATGCAGCCCGCGATCCCCCCGCGCCAGTCTCCCGTCCAGCAACAGCAGCGGCAGCCCTACAACCCGCAGGACCCCAGCCAGCACCGATATGTTTGGGACGACTCGGACGAGGAAAGAGAGTGGGCTGCGAGGATGCAAACGTCTTCCCGGACTGTTGCCGCCCGTTCTGTCTAAGTACTCAACCAACTACGGGGCCCAAGTCAGTTCATATTATTTCCACGGTTCATCACGGGAGGAAAGATTGAAACGGGAGGAGAAATGAGGTCGCGACGGGCGGAGGCAGAAGATATAGTATTGGTCTTGTCGATAAAGAACGAGATTACGATGGATACAGACGAAGGATCTGTTACTCATGCCCAGGCTACAAATGGGTGTTGCTGGTTAGCTCAATACAACCTCAAGTTCGATTGCTCACCTCATGCCCCAGTTTCTCTAGCGGTGGTACACAAACATCACGTGTTCGAGTGCCACGGTCGACTCAGATCAGTATGTCATTCGACGCCCTCCGGAGGCCAGTCTATTTCAAGTCCTAACCTCCACGCTATACCGCCGAGATGATGGGTAGTATGTACATTCAAAGTCTCCAACACAAGGCGGTTTGTGGTATTACGCGCCAGCCAACTCAACACGGGTCCTTCCATCACCGGCGACCCCTCGTTCAATTTTTTCCATCTCTCAAAGAAAAAATCTTTTTCTTCATTAGAAGCCGGCTGGCTTAATGGATGTAGGTTTCCAACGCTCAAACCGCTCCAAATGCTTCTCGTCTCTCCGACCTAAACAAGTCCCCACGGAGGGGTGGTATCATTTCCTGACTGAAACGAATTGCAAAAAAGGAAAAGAAAAAACACAGCAGTACGTGTAGGTGTCGGGCCATGCGACATGCAATTAATGCCCATTTTTGTAAAGGAAGAGTCTCTGAGGGTAGTCGGGTAGTCCGGCTGCGAGCGCCGTCTCAGGTGCACGCAGTGCTCGGAATTGGTTGTGGTATAAGTAATGAGGCTACAGCAAAATCATGCTGGGCCGTCATATGGTGTCAAGGCCCATGGTCCAGAAGGTATGTTGACAAAGAAAAAAAAGGCGGATTGCTTGATGAGTTTTTTGGCTCGAAAGTAATAAAAAGCATAGGGGTATAATAGGATTGGTGGGTGGTGAATGTTAGATGTGTCGAGGAGTCCGACTCAGTGGCCGAACGAGCTGTGGCTCTGATGCGCGTCTTGAAGAACTGTCACGGGTTAGCTGGGGATCTACATCGCAGCTGTTGCTCATGACTTACTGTGAAGGACATTCAGCTGTCCGGCGCGATCTTCGCACGCAACTTGCAGACCGGATCCCTCAATGAAGTCGAGGACCACACTGTTGGGCAGCTCCTGAAGCTCGACATCGGGGATATAGGGCGTTCGGAAGTCAGAGAGGTGGTACCGCTTGGCGGGAAGCTGCTTGTCCCGGGCAGCGGCTGAGCCAGCTACGGTGCTGAGGATGAGGAAACCCTGCGAGTCCAGGCACAGGCTGCGACGCTTCCACAGCAGGTTGTCCGGAAACTGGACGTTGACGTCGCCCATGAATGCCTCGATGGTGGGTGACTGAAGGCGAGTGACCTCCAAGGCATCCTCCTCCTTGACAGTCGGAGAAATGGCAGTGGGCGTCATGGTCTTACCACGGCCCGCGCTGCTGAGAGACGACGAGAGGCGACGCATGAAGCGGCTGGCACGGCCCTTCTTCTTGTCGCTGGTGGTCGACTTGCTGTCGTCTCCAGAGCCACTACCCTCGGTGAACATAGAGGGCGACATGGCTCCGCTAGCGCCATTCTCCTTGCTGATGGAAGAGCGGCGGCTGCTGATAGACAGACGTCGGCCGAAACCCGACGAGGTCTGGTGGGTCGAAGGCGGCCTTGAAGGTGACTTGGACCCAGGCGACATGGGGAGAGGAGCCGTAAGCGGCTCGGTGGATCCCGAGGTGACGGACTTGCGGCGATCCTTGATGAAGTCCTTCATGATGCTGAGAGACGAACGGCGAGGAGCTTCGTCCTCCGCCTTGGGATCAATGGACTGAGACAGGCGCTTCTCTTTGGACAGCCGCCTCTCCTGGATCGTCTCCTTTGATACCTCAACCCTGGCCAGGTTGGCCGGCGGCATGGGGAGTTCGGCTTTCTGATGATCGACCACCAACGGTGACGCCTTAAGCTCAAGTCGTCCGAACTCAGAAGGATCCTTGGGCAACTCGGGCGCCTTTCCGACCTGGCTGGGATCCCGGATGATGCGCGCGGTGACGGAGATGGACTCGGGTCGGCCTCTGGGCGGTTGGGAGCCAGGTATCTCGAACACTGACAGTCTGTTGGCCACGGATCCTGATCTACCGCGGGTGACCTTGGCGGTCTCGGGAGAAGACTCCCGCGACTCCTCGAATGTTGAGGGCGCCGGACTGGGCACTCGAGTCGTCAAGGAATTGGTTCTTTCAATGAAAGAGGGCGATCGAGAAGGGGGCTCCCTGACGCTTCCCCGCTTCACAGCAAAGAATGCTGATGAGGGCCTCGGCGCCTTCAAGCTCGAATCAGAGTCACTGCTACCGGGTGACGAGGCAGACAGCTTCTCCAAAGCCTTGATGCGTTGTGAGATGCTCGATCCAATTTTGCCAGGTTGTTTGGGAGCCAAGTTCTGGTTTTGTTGCTGAGTAATCTTGTGCAAAAATGCAGCGCCAGACGAGATGGATCGCTGGTTCTGCGTCTGGCCCTGAGCGACATCTGCGGGTGTGAGGATGTTGCCGCGGACAGGATTTGAGATGGTGCGCACAATCCCGCGCGAAGTTGGTCTGCTGACGGGTGGCTTGGGAGGACTGGGGAAGACTGGAGTAATGGGAGACTTGGAGACAGTGAGGTGCTGGGCTTCCTCAACAGTGGCCGAGTGAAGCTCATTCATCAAGTCTTCGTCGTCGGAGATGTGAGCGTCTGTCCGCTTCGCAGGAACTTCCAGGTCAGTACGAATGGGTTCAACGAGAGCCATTCGCTTAGAGCGCTGCGAGTCAGTCGACTGAGCATCGGCATCGCCGTGTTCCTCAATGGGAGCAGGCAAAGACTCCTTGGGTGCCTCTTCTGGAGACACGATCGTGGGGATTCCAGCCGCAGCGGCTCTCAGATCCTGGGTTGAGAATTTGGACCTGGGAACCTTCAGTCCCGGGGATCGAGGTGATATCGGTGACTTGGAGGTCTCTTCTGATGACGGCACGGCAGCCTGGGTCTCCTCCTCTTGCTTCACCTCTTCCTTTGGTGATTGCAAAGGTGAGGCAAACGGCACCTTCTCTTGCGTCGGACTCGTGGAGAACTTCGAGATGGGCAAGCTGATTGGGGACTTGGGCTCCTCATCTTTGAGCTCAGTCTTTGCAATCTCGGGCAGCTGCTCCTTGGGGTTTTCTGGCTCAGGCTCGGGCAGCTGCTCTTTGGGGGCCTCCGTCTCAGTCTCAGCAACATCGGCGGTCTCTTGCTCGACAGCGGGTATCTCTTGTTTCTCGGGTTCGGTTGCCTCCTCCGCCTCCTCAGCTAGTTTGTCATCGATCTCGGCAGGGAGGGATCGCTCCGGCTCCCTCACTTCGGTGGCATCGGTGTCAGCGTCGGCCTTGGTCGGCATGTCCGGCTGAGTATCTTCGGCAGCGACTGTCACAGGTTCTGGCTCCGCCTCTAGCTCAGGCGCCGGTTCGACCGGCCTTGGGGTTTCGTCCATGTCAATCTCGGGGCCAAGAACCTCAGTTTGGGGCTCCTGAAGCTCCTCCTCCGTCTCCTTCACTGTCTCGTCAGTGGATTCGGAAAGCGACGACGCCTTGGTCGAGTGATCAGGCTCGGAGGATGCAATAATGGGCGAGGCAGGGTGCGAGTCGCTCTGGGTAATTTCAGAAGCCACATCGGTGTGGACAGAGACAGAGGACGCGTCGACGACGATGCCGGAGTCCGCCTTGGATATTGAGATTCGCCTCTCGTCTCCGCCCTCCTCTTCGCCGTCGGGTTCGGTAGCAGGGGTCTGCTCGGTTATCTCGTCAAGGTGTTCGGCAGGCTGGGCCTTGTCCGAAGTAACCTCGAGCTCCTCGGTCGGGGCGTCGATTTCGATGGCCAGGGCGGACGGGGGCTGCATGCTCAGTTTCTTCTTCTTCTCCCGCAGTTGCATCGCCTTCATCAGACGCGCCTTTTCGGGCGTCATAGTCTGCTTGGAAGCAGTGGTGGTGGTGGTGAGGGCCGGCATGGTTGATTTAATTGAGGCGCCGGAGCTCGTGGTGGGTCGGCCTCCAGAGCTCGTGTGTGGCCTTGGGGGTTCGTCAAGCTGGGACGTGGACTGGGAAATGGGGTCCCCGTCGGGTAGGGGTATTGCAGTGGCGGCCAAGGAGATTTCGGTTGTTTCGTCCGGGTGGGCTTCTTCGGAAGGGTCCAGAGTATTTTCCTTGGACTTTCCCTTTTTGGTGCCCTTGGAAAATAACTTGAAGCCGGACGGTAATTGGGAGATTGGCCTGAAGGCAGCCCCCACAGCAGCGGTGCGCGGATGCCCGGCGACGTCGAGCGAAGGCCGCGGTGCAAGCTTGACTCTCGGTTTTCCGTACGTGTAAGACGCCGAGGAGTAGAGGTCGGGCCGTGTCGACTGCGACGACAGCCGGCGGGCCTCGTCTACTGATTTTGCCGGCGAAGGCGGTCTGGCTCCGACGAACTCTGGCGGCTCGAGGGACTCGGAAAACTTGCTCTGCTCGGGCGAATTGGCAAGGTCGGCGTTCAGGGTGACGGGCGGACCTGCGACTGGCGATTTCGGGGGCTCGGCGGATTCCTCTCCGGGGTTCTCGGGCAGGCCTTCGCCCACGGATTTCCTCTTGCTTGCTCTCTGTTCTTCTTCCTCTTCTTCAGCAATTTCCATCAACCGTCTGCGTCGCAGAGAGCTTGTCGAAGACGAGGTCGACCCAGATGCGGCGTGCAGGGAGCAAGCGGCCGAGAGCTTGGTGTCCTTGAGATCCTTGGCCGTGGCTATCGAAAAGTCGGTATTATAGGGCGTGAAACGCTCACAGACGGCGTTGAAGTGGACAGTTACACGTGCTGTGAGCGGTTAAGGAAGACGCCCGAGTCAGCTTCATCTCCCTCTGGAATGGGGGAAAAGGCCAAAACAATGCGCCGCAGCTCAGAGACAAAACCCACCTTGGACCAGTCGAGAGCAATCCTCGGGGAGATATTTGATGAGTACGTTCCGGCGACGGTACCTCAGAAAGCCAAACAAGGGCGAGCGGTCCTCGTTTTCGTCCTCGTACTGGGCGATGTGATTCCGAATCTCCACAATGCCACCATTCCCGCGGCCCAGAAGTTCGACATCATCGCGACTCGCATACTTGAGGAGGAACCTATACAGCGCGACAGAGCATGACGTCGGTTAGCCTACGTGGAACTACACGCGACACGGCGGAGGAGAGACAAGGAGGGGTGAAGAATTGACCGAGGCAGCTTCCGGCGCAGCTCGAGGCATCTTCAGCCGTTGCGGGCAGAAATGGGCTGGTGGTTCGGGACCCGGTGGTGGGGAAAGAGAGGGAGGGGATCATCATACCATCCTCCTGGTTCCGCGACAGCAGCTTCGTGGGCCTCCCTGACCTTGGGGTCGTCCAGGCCATTGAGCGACATCCTCCCTTTCGTCGGCTTGAGGGCCTACGGGAGCGCGCACACGGACAAGGGGCGAGATGGAGCTCGGGATCGGGGGCAGTTCGAGGTCGTGGACAGTCGGCGATGGGCGGGCGCGACACACCGAAAGCTTGAGCTGGTGCGGTGGTGACCCGGGGGGGAACCGCAGGGCGAATTCGGGTGTGGGTTCTGGTTCTGGGAGGAGGAACAAAAAAGTGGTTCGGAAGGGGGTTGTCGTCGCTTAGCAATGGCAGACCGGACTGGTGGCGGTTGCGATTTTCAGGGGTAAGGCTGAAGAGTGCAGCGGCGGCAGTGGCAGCAGCAGCGGCAACGGCGGCGACAACATGTAGGACAGGCCAAGGGACATGGGCGAGCCGCACATGGGCACAACTGGTGCTGGTCGGGGCGAGGCGAGGCGAGGGGCGACAAGAAGACACGGGCGTGCCTGTCGATGTCTGCGTCTGCGTCTGCGTCTGGCCCTGTCTTTTCTTTTCCTTCTCTGGCGGCGACGGCGACGGCGAGGGTTGAGAAGGGAGACTGGGCCGTCTATCGGAAATGCGACAGGAAGACGGGTGGGAAATGGGAGTGTTTGAGCGCCACAAACGCGAGGGAGCGTTCACACTGTTCCTTTCTCGGCGGAGCCCGAACGGGAGGGGGTTCTGATCTGGCGGCGGCGGCGGTGGTGGTGGTGGTGTCTCTTGGTATCGGCCGTCCTGGGTCGTGTTTGCCGGCGGGTTGATGCGCGGGATGTGATGAACGGTGATGTGGCACGGCAGGGTTGACGACCGCGTGCTGGAGGGAGCGAGCAAGACGTCGGCGCAGGGCGCGATGTGAGGTAAGGTACGAGATACCTTACCTTGAGGTTGTGAAGGCGCAATCCAATGGGGATAAGATGGATAGACAGATACCTTAGGTAGGCGGGTAGCCCTTGGGTCCAGACAGGGTAATAATTACGGCTCCAACTGACTGACAGGGCAGACACAGAAAGAGCACTAAAGCAGCAAAGAGTAGAGAAGAAATTGGGTCCGTCTACGACTAAGCCAGGTAAGGTACCTTAGGTTATGGCGCTGGACAGAGACGGCAGCCAGGGGCCGCAAGAAGGGGAGGCAGAAAATAAAATAAAGATAAAGAAGGTGGACGGAGCAAGCTTCCAAGGGGGCTGATCCGAGAACGAACCGCCCGGGCGGGATCAGATGAGGGAGAGTGTGTGGCAGAAAAGGCCGATGCCGTACGGAGCAGACGCAGTTGACAGCGGGAGGAGAAAGAAAAGAGAAGGCGACCTGAGGGAGAGGAGAGAAAAGAGGCGGCTAGCCGGACTCAGTTGCTCGCAGCACGCATGCCTGAAAAGGGCCAGAAGCCATTGGCGAATGTCACTCTCCAATTTCATCTCCGCCTACCTACAGAGTAGGTACCTACCTTGACCACCGCAGTCCAGTCCGACAGCAGCTCCTGTTGGACAGCCGGTGGGCACCCACAAGTCCGGGCACATCCCGCCCACTCGGCCGCCCCCTGGAACTGCTCCCTTTTTGGGGGCTAGGGGTGGGCATCTGCTAGGGGACCGCAAGGATGGCGCCTCGGAGGCGAGCCCAGTGGAGGGTCGCTATTGGCTTGTATTGATTCCCGGACGGGAGGTTTGTCCTGCGTTGTTGGCCGGAGGGGGGAGAACAGACCACCACCCCTCCCATCGAGCGACACAGAGAGCATGAGAGCGAGAGCACCTCACCTCACCTCAGTCACGGCCCTGCCGCTCGCAATTCGCTCTCCGCCAGTTGGGAATGCAGCCGTCCGATGGTCCCAAGGCCGGCGGACGACGCCGTTTCTTAGCCCCGAAACATCCCCTTTCCTGCATGCCTTTCCCGTCCGACTCTGGCCCCCTTTCTCCGTTGGCGACGCCACCACGCTCCCGCTAACGAAGCTGCTAGACGCTCCCAACGACGCCATTTGTCAGTGAGAATAGCACCGCCGCACCTGGCCGTGGAAAAGGAGCAACAGTCAAGTCAGCCGCCTCAGTCAGTCACTGACAAGGCAAATGACAACAAACCTAGCCAATACAGACAGTCCTCCAGGATGGCCATGAAACGCCGCAACCTGAGGTGCCGTCTTGTCCTGCGGGATTGATTGGCATTGCCGGCCTCAATGGCAAGGCAAGTTTGCCCGCGAATAACACGCAGGCTCGTGGTCTATATTTAAAAGAAGTTAATGAAACTGCCCGGAGATGCGCGCGCGTCGCAAGTTGCACGACATGCGACGGCTGGGTTTCGCTGATTCATCCGTCCGTCCCTACCTAGGCTGCTGTCCCTTTCGAACCAGTAGCGGCGATCCAACTTTATGCCTTGCAGTTTGCTTCGAACGACGGCTTCACGACGCTGACATCCTTCCTTCCTTACCCTCCGCCCCTTACTAAGACGACCAATCCCCAGAAGACTAAATCACCAAAATAAATGACCGCCAGAAATTAAAGACGCACGAGGATTGGCAGAGTTCATCCCAACGGGCTGATCTCCGCCCCTCCGGTGCATGGCGCCATGCACGATCGACCCTTTTGCCTTTTCCCGCAGAAACTCTGACTTTGCCTGACACTGACACGTCGTCGACGAATACCACCCTGCCGGATCCGACAGAAAGCCACCACCGATCTCGATTATGTGTTGTCCTTATACTGTATCCAGCAATCTTCATTTTCAGCAAGCAAGAGAAGTCGACATGGCTTGACGGAGTCTGCCAGTGTACCTACGTTGTAGTTGTACCGTCATCTGCAGAGTCCGTAATTACGACGTCTGGTCCAGTCCCTACCCACCTTTCCCCGCGCTTTGACCCTTCGCCCACCCACCGCCTGCCTGCCAACGCAAAATCAAATCCAGACATGTCCGCCGTTGTGACGGAAGGAGACAGAAAGAAAAAAAACGAAAGGTCGGGGTTCGTAAAATAACCACACGTGCCCCGTGCCCACCGATCTCCCTGAGATGAGCTTCTGCCGGCCCCTCTCGAACAATCAATTGGCTCATCCCCCGTGTATGTTCATACTTACTAAGGTAAGGTACCTAAGGTACCTCAAGGTGAGCTATGCAAAATCCACAAAAGCTATTCATCATCCATTCTCCACCGCCCAGAAACCGGTACACGCAGATACCGCATCGCCTCTTGTCTCGGACAATGTCTTAGAGATTCCGGACGTTGGGCCCGACTTTTCCAGAAGACAAGATAATTCAGATACGGAGTTAATACCAAGGGTGCGGAACAGACACCGCCGTTCCGTTCACTAAGGCATCCCAACTCATGTTTCGGCTGACGCAGCTGCATATTAACCTCCGAGCAAGCTCGTCCCATCAGACGCCTCCGATAGAGGGCAAACCACTCCGAAGGTAGAGGTGATGGAGCTAAAAAAGCTCAGATAAAGTGCCTGCAGCTTGCATATCCATCCAACCTGCATGCATGCCAAAGTCACCAACGGTCGTCCGGCCCCCCTCCCCTCTTGCTCGTGCAGGTGCACAAGAGCTCTCTCTCTCCTAGGTATGAAGGAGACCGCCAAGGGGTCAATGCGGAAACCCTCCATCTCATTCATTCTCGACGAGGAGAGCTTGCCGCCACTCGAGACTGCTCAGGAAGCTTCACCACCCTCCTCCTCGTCCTCCTCCTTGTGACGAACCGTCAACTCCTCGCGGGGGTGCATAAAAAACCGAAACAGCCACTCGAGCATAACATCCTGCCGCGCAGTTCATCTAAATTCTTCAATGCTCCATCGAATCAATCAAAATCGTTCCGGAAGAACGGGATCATCTAGAACACACGTTCTCAACCATGCAGGGTCCACCCCGTTGTGGGCGGGAATGTCCCACCCGGTCTTGTCTTTAATTGTCAGAGGGAAAAAAATGGACGATCCAAGGAGGGAGAGGGAGAGAGGACACACAAAAAAAAGGGGAGAGAGGGGCCGGGACCCGCGCTACCTTAGCTCCGGTCGTGGTCCGGGCCTCGGTAGCCACGCGGTACGTCAGCACCCTCACCGAGAGAGAGAGAGAGATTACACTCCTGAGCTTGGGCCTGACATGGCTGGGCCCTTCGTTCTCGGGACTGTCATCTCGAGCTTCGGATGTCCTAGTAAAACTATCTTGACTTCATGTCCTCACGACTTCATGTTCGCTGCCAGTTGCAAATTAAGACCAAGTAGACTGGTTTGTGTGAGCCCAGGGCGCCAAATAGAGCGACAATGATGCAAGATTAAGGTATTTTTGAACTATACGTATTCGGGTGTATCTCTTGTGTGTCCTCTCCAACACACCAGTTCCATCACAAAGGGGGAATAAACTCAGGTATAGGTGCGTACGAGACCCGGATGGGGTCGATTGAGGGGAGCCCAGTTCACCACCGAAAATATGAACGCCGTTCCATGCTATCGTTAGGTATCCCGCCAAAAACAAGGAATGAGATGAGGTGTCCGACGACGACGACGGACGAAATCTCAGTGAAGGCCGGCAGCGGCGGCACCCGGAGGCGGCGCGTCGAGGTCGACGCCCTGCACGACCGACCTCTGCTGCGCGCTGTTGCGGACGAGGTTGCCAAAGTACTTGAGGGCGACCTCGCTCTCCTGGCGCACCTTGAGCGTCTCCTCCCGCCGGTCGCCGAGGTCCTTGACGGATTGCTCGAAGCCGACACGCAGGTTGTCGGCCGGGAAGCGGAGAACCTTGCGGACCGAGGACGAGATGCGCGTCGAGTTGGCGTGAACGTAGTCGACGGCCTCCAGCTGAGCGGCAATCTTGGTTGAAAGACGGTGCGGGAGCGAGTTGGGGATCTGGTTGAGGATGTACGCAGCAGCCGCGAAAGCTAAGAGGTTGTCAGACACGCATCCAAAAAAAAAAAAAAAAAAAAAAAAGTCTTGCCACGGAAACTTACCGACGGCAACAACGCCCGGGACAATGAGCCGGCGCAAGTTGTCGTTGCCGAGAATCTTGGCCGCGCTCAATGCATGGTCCATCCAACCACTCACGCCCATGATGCGAGGAACCAGGGCTCCCGCCACGGTGAGAGCCATACCAGTACCCGCCACCTTCTCCTGTTTCTGGACGATGGTGTTCCAGTCGATAAAGTCCCACAGCTCCGTCGGGATGTCAACCTGGCGAGCCATCGAGTCGCGCTTCCTCTTGAACATGACGTCGGGGCGGAACGTCAGGTTCTCGTAGTCGTTGCCAAGGTGCAAGATGCCGAGCTGCTTGATGGCGTTGACACCACCAACCGTCTTCGCCTTGGCGTGCTCCTCGCAGTGGACGACCGACTCCTGGATGTAGGACATCATGGCCTCCTTGAGCTCCTCGGCGTATTCGAAGGCACCGAAAAGACCCGGGTACGGCACACCATGGTTGTTGTCTCCAGCGTGGTCAATAGCGGAGCTGAGGGTCAGTCTCGTGTAGTCATAGACCTCCTTGCACGTCTCCTCAGTGATCTTGTCAATCTCATCGCCGACCTGAGTCTTCGCCTTTCTGCTAGACTCAAGCTGAGGCTCAATCTCCTTGAGTTCCTTCGTGACACGGTCAAGCTCAGACTGCGCGACATCCGTGTTGACGGTGGCCAGTACGTTGACGTCGTTCAGAATGTTCAGAAGATACGTCTTGGCTGGTGCCAACTTGGACCTCGCACGCTTCTCCAAGACGAACCTGCGCAGCGACTGCTCGAGGTTCTCAAAGTCACGAATCTTCTCGACGTCCTTCCCCTTTCCTTTCGGGTCATCGCTAGGGTCGTCACCGCCGCCGCCACCGCTCGAGCTACCACTGCCACCGCCGGAAGGTCCTCCAGGGGGTGCAGGGGCTGTAGGAACGGCATTACTCGAGACGAAGTGAACCAGCTCCGACGACTCTTTGTGGGTTCTCGGGCTGAGCCCTGCGACCTGGTCAAGAATCATCTTCTGACACCTGTTCTTGTCTCTGATGTTGTCATAGCCGTTCACCACAATGAACAGGTATGCCTTCTCGGCGGCGGCAGCCCAGATGAACTCCTTGGCTGTCATGGTGAAGTGGTTTGCAGCCGAAACCACAAACACGACGACATCGATCTCCTCCTGTCGGGCAAACACGGCCGTTGTCTTGGTCGTGTCTGAGTTCAAACCCGGCGCGTCAATCAGGGCAATGTCCACTACGCCGTTGTTGAGGAGAGACTCGTCAATGGTTCGCACATCCTTGACGTAGACCTTGCATTGGGTATACTTGTCATTGTCGATGACGATGTCCTCCAGCTGTGAAAGCTTGTAAACGTCATACGTGCTTTCGTTGTGTCTGTCGTATGTCGCATCCTTGTGGACTGCGTGTACCTCCTCGAGACCTCCGTTCTTCCTGGCGTCCAGAACCTCGCAGAAGATGGCCGTACACGGTTGCTGATCCTCGGGGAGAATCTTCCTGCGCAGCAGAGCGTTGCAGAATGTCGACTTGCCAGCGTTGAGGTCTCCGGTGACCAGAACCTTGCTGGAGGTATCTTCTATGCGTTCGCGGAGGTTGAGCAGGTGTCGGATACTGGAGCTGATCTTGCCGTCCAACAGGGAGGCAATGGAGCCCTTCTCCAACGAGTGAACCAGCTCTGCTTGGTGGAGAGCACCCAGCTTCAGATCCAACTTCAGAATCGAAAAGTCTTGGGCGATCTGGGGCGTGACCAGCCGGGGCTCGTCTGCTGGCCTCTTCTCCTGCGTCTTGCTCGACTCGGCGCCGTGGGTTTCGATCGAGGTCAGGGATCGTCGAATCGTGGGAGGAGAAGTCGGAGAGGAGGGGACGGAGGAGGCGGAAGCGGGCACTTCGCCGATGGTCGAGTAAGCGTGATTGAAGCCAGGGCGCGAAGCTCCCTCGGCTCGTTGAACTGAGGGATAATGCGCCGGCCAGGAGACGTTCATCTCTTGCAGTTCCTTCAACAGTTCAATGACCTTGTTGATCGAACGGCCCAGCGTCACCCTGTGGGCATTGTACCACAGTTGATGAATGGCACCGGCCTGGGTCCGCCGGTCAGCGTCGGTCAGCTGGCCATTGACGGGGGTCGGGATGTGACGGTCGCCGGAGGAGGCCAGAGCCTCGCCGTCTGCGATGCTGCCGCCGTAGCCCGAGTCGTTCTCGAGCAGAGACTGGAGATGCGCCGCATGTACGGAGGTGGAGCCGGACCCGACGGTCATGTAGTGTGGTCTGCTCGATGACGGCACCGGCTGCTGCGGCGAGTCGGAATCGTCCCTGTCGAGCTCTTGATCCATCGGGGCCTTGCCCTTCTTCGAGAAGTAGTCTTGACTCATTTTCGGTCGCTTGAGGGTGGCAGGAGCATGGTCGAGGAGCCGGGTTTCAAAGGGGGAAGAAAGGGTGTAGAGTGACGGTGGCGGCGAAGTTTTGCAAGGTCGCGAATGTTTATCAGGGAAGCTTGCCAGTTACGTAGAATTCCCAGCGCATGATTTTGGGCGGAGCGGCAAATTTCCCACCCCCCGTTGGTCGCGGCGCATCGCCCATTGGCCCAGAGAGAGCCACTCGGAAAATGCCGCCGCCGAGGTGCACCTTCCTTATCTAATCACCCAGACGGGCGGGCACCTGGCTGGGCTGGCGCGCCTGTCACAGCGTAATCGCTCAGTGCTCCGTTCCTTGGAAACCTGCTAGCCACCTTACGCCGTGCCAAGCTGTTGTACGTACCTCACTTAACCTCTGTCGTTACGTGGGTGCCAGCCAGGCAACCCGAGTAACTATCAACCTCCACCGGCGACCGCTCCCCACGACACAAACACCCGGCTCCTCCATCGTCGACTCGATTGCCCGGCCGTTGCACCCTCTATACAGCGTCCTTTCGTCTGGCTGATACGGCCCGTAGCTGCCACGATGAATGTACGTCACCCGCCTCTTCCCCGCCACGGCCCGCCTGCTAATCTTGCGGCGTAGATTCTGGAGTACATGTTTGGCAAGCGCATGACGCCCGCGGAGCGTCTGCGCAAGAACCAGCGCATGCTGGACAAGGCAATCCGCGAGTTGGACCAGATCCGTGTCAAGCTCGAGAAGCAGGAGAAGCAGTTGATCACGCAGATCAAGCAGAGCGCCCAGAAGGGCCAGATGGGCGCCTGCAAGATCCAGGCCAAGGATTTGGTTCGCACACGAAGGTCAGCGGCTGCGTTTCTCCCGGCCAGCCGATTGCAATGCTAACGGGCATCCTCGGCAGATACATTGAGAAGTTTTATGGAATGCGCAGTCAGCTGCAGAAGATTTCACTCCGGCTCCAGGTACGCCGCGAAACAGCGACGACGACGGTGGAGATGTTTGACTGACACGCGCTGCACAACAGACCTACCGTACCAACGAGCAGATGATGCAGGCCATGAAGGGCGCGACTGTCGCCCTGGGCAGCATGAACCGATCGATGAACCTCCCCGCTCTTCAGCGTATCGCCATGGAATTTGAGCGCGAGAACGACATCATGGATCAGAGACAGGAGATGATGGACGATGCCATTGATGATGCCATGGACGTCGGCGCCGAAGAAGAGGGCGAAGAGGTCGTGGAGCAAGTTCTGGAAGAAATTGGTGTCGACCTGACATCGGCGGTAAGCACGTGTGCCGACCTCGGGGACGGACAGTCGTGGGCTAACAGCGGGTCCTGCAGCTCGGAGAAACACCGTCTGGGATGCAGAGCACGACGGTGCCGGAAGGAAGAATCGCACAAGCGGTCGGCGGAGGTGGAGGTGCGGATCCCGGCGACGACGACCTTCAGGCCCGTCTGGACAGTCTCAGGAGGTAGCCATGGTAACAGTCGGCGGAGCGGTTATGATGGTTTGCGGACAGAAACGACGGACGATATGGTATCCGGGGCAGCTAGCTTGTTTTGTCACATATGGTACGGAGTCCCTAGGACAAGGGAAGGCGCATTTTTTTTCTCTCTTGCACGAGCAGATGCCTCTTGACATGATGCAGCGGCCCTCCAATGTGTTGGTCAGTGGGCGGGCTCTGCGTTGTCCATCAGCAGGTTGCATCGGAACATTGCGTCATTTGCCCACGGCTGCCCCGCTACGATGACTGAGTTGAATGCCTACCTAAGGTAGGCTAGCAGAGTTGTTGAACTACCTGAGCTGTTGCCTTCCATTCTCATCTTTACCTCAAGGAACTCTACAGCCCTGCCTACATGAGACCAGCGGTCGCGTGGCTGTCACATGACCGCTCTGGTGTTTTCGAATCTGCGTGTCCCTCTGCCCGCATTGAGAAACATCGACGAAGCAGAACCCTGTCTGACTTGACAGCTCAGAGACAAACAACAGCACGCATTGATACTCACGACAACAAACAAACAGGAAAGAAGTGGACGCCTGGGATCACAGGCCTAGACCCTTGGGTCTCGGCATAAACACCACAATCGTGGCGCCTGTTTGCCCGCGATTCGTAGATTGCCATGTCGGCACAGGTCGCTCCGAGTCAGGAACACGATGCCTGTTGCTCTAGTAAATGTGGGCCAGCAGACTGTTGTTGTCAGATCTCCCAGTCCAGCCCAACCCAGCAAACTGGACCCCTCTGGACCCCGAATTCTCGGAGCACCACGTTGCCTGGCGCGTGTGAGGTAAGAAAAATGCTTCTTCACGCAGCAGGGCGACGGAGGGTCGGGTGTCTGACTAAGGCGCCTGAACCTACCCCGCCCTGTTTCTATCCAAGGGTTCACAGCTGAGCTGTCATGCCAGCAGGCTGTGGGAGCTGAGTACCTTGGGATGTGCAGCAGCAGGCGAGGCGAGATGCTGAAGAGCGTCTGTCGTGCCATGAGAATAGCCTGCGCCGCATGTCCCTTGCCTTAGTAACCGACGCCGAGGGCCGGCTGCTCTCAAACGGGCTCTATTTGGCACCAAGGCCTACTGAGACCTTCTTTGAGTCTTGCTCCGACGCGGATAGGTCCAAGCTATCTTGGCGCCCAATCTAAGCTTCACGAGAGGGGCCTCGCCGTGGCCCTAGCAGCGGCGGTTGAGGTAAAGAGTTTGCGACGTCAGGACGCATTGAGGGCCCGACAGACAGACGGGCGTTGCCCGGCTGGAGGCGTTCTCGAGTCGTTCATGCGTCCATGGGAAATCCATCTAGGCGAGTTGGAGCATCTGTTCGTTGAGCGTTCCCGGAGCCAAACTCTGTCGTGCGGGAAACAGGGTGGCTGTTTTTTGTTCTCGACGCGGCGAAGAAAGAGCATCCATCGATACCTTATGGTCGTCTGCCGGTGGCAGGTAGATCGGACTGGACCCGGGGCTCCGGGGCTGGCGATCGGCAAGGCAAAGGCCGGGTTCGACTTGGCAGCATTTGGGCGTCAGGTCTCAGTGTGAGGTCATCCGCCTTTGCATCCTTCCAAAGCCGGACGAGCGTGCGCTCTTTAATCCCATCCCATCCCATCCCCTTCTCCGTCCGGGCACGAGGCAGCAATCCCAAACCCGTCGACCGGACATCAGACACTGCCAGGCCCCGTGAAATCTCTTGGCCGGGATTCAGACCCAGCCCTCCGTCATCCATACTACCTTGCCTTGCTCCCTACCTCACCCTACGGCACCGCACCATAGGTAGGGTATACACCTGCAGTGTGGGAATCCACCACCGCCAGCATCGTCTTCCGGAGACAGCCCGATCCAGACCGCCCCGCCTCAGCCGAGACCTGACAACGCAGCACATCCCGTGAGGCATCACAGAACAGGTACCTGCCTGCCTACCTGAGGTACGGTACCTGAAGTGCCTACCGAACCTAGTAGAGGCGCCGCACAGAACGCACCAGCGCAGCGCCGCAAAACACTCTCGCAGCAAGAGCAGAGTGCCTTGAATACCAAAGTAAGGTGCACAGGAAGAAGCTTAGGCCAAGACCAGCTGCTGTTGCGACCTTCCCTCAGGTGCCAAAGTAAGGCAAGGACCCATACCGGAGTCAAGGTAAGCGCCGCTAAAACGACCCTGCGAATCGTTCCCGCTTCCACCTGTGGGCGTCCTTGCGCCTTCCCCTCCAACCACAACTCCCCCTCCCCTCCCCCCTCCTCTCCCCTCTGCGCCGCCTGCGGAGACCGCCAAAGCCCAGCGCAGCACCAGCACAGCACCCAGCACCAGCACCGCACATTCGCATTGCCTCACCACCGCCCGTACCTCCCACCTCATCCTCTTCTCACCTCACTTCCACTTCGTGCCAACCTTCCCGCAGACGAACATCGCAGCCTTTGCCATCTCGTGGGCAATCTGCATCCCCGACGCCCTCCATCCCGCCATTCGCGTTTCCGCCTGCTCGGCCCAAACCCCCCAACAACCCATCGTCGTCCCGGCATTCCGTCTCGTTGGGTACGTCACTTTTGTGAGTGCTGATGCTTCTGCCCATCTTGATCCCTCCCGGTCCCCCTCCAAGCATCAATCGCCCTACGTCACCCATCGCCCTGGGCCGCCCGAACACACACAAACGCTGCCCGCCCGGCATTGGCAGCCTGCATGTTCCCGCCTCTCTGTCGACCTCTGCTCTCCCGCGCGCATTCTTCAAGCCTCCCCTCTGCCCGTCAGCCCTGCCGCACCTGAGACTCCCGTCTCTTGATATCCGGCGTCCATCGCAGCGACGACCCGCCGCCTGCCTCATGTGGCGATACCGCCCTGCCGCTCCGAGACCCAGACTGCCTACCTTATTCTTCCTCGCCCCTCCAGCCCGACGCCTCGTCTCCCTCTAGCTCGGACCCGAACCTTTGTCTAGCCCCCGGTCGGCCTCGGGCCACTTTGCCCCTCCATGAATCCGATGACCAGTGCGATCCCGCAGCCGCAGTACTGACGTCCTCCCTCCCTCTCACAGAATCCAAACTCCGCGACGATCCTTTTCCCGCCGCGACCGCGACCCAAGACGAACAAAATACCGCTGCCATTCCATCGTCCTCCCATTGATCGTGCGCCCGGGACGGTACCCTTGACCCCTCTTTCTGTTCTTTAAACTGGCAGGAAGCAAGCGTCGCAGCCTCTCCAACCAGGGGAGTGGTCTGCTGACTAGAATGTTCGGCGGCGGCTCAAGTTCAGCGTCCAAGTCGGAGAGCGACTCCAAAGAAGACCGCAAGTCGCCCTCGCCCGACTCGGACAAGGGCCCTCAGTCCAAGCCGTCCGAACAGGCCGCCAGCGGCGACAAGAGGAGCGGAAACAGCAGTCCCCCGGGACGTCAGAGCGATGGCGCCGCCGATAAGAAACGCCGCGCCAGCGGTGTCCAGAGCAAGGCCGCCGGCCTGCTGGCTCACGCCAAGAACACTCTGAACTTTTCCCAGGTTGGCCGATCCAGTTCCGAAGTGAGCGCGCAGACTCCTCTGCAGAAACTGGGCAAGCAGGACCCCGCACTCGTCGTGCCCCAGGGCCAGCACAACAACTCGGCCGGAGAGTCCATCCCCGGCCCGCGCTCCACCTTCCGTGTTGGTGTGTGGGAGGATAGGAACAAGAAGTGCCGCCGGACCATGGAGGATACCCATGCCTTCCTGTACAACTTTTTGCACACTCCTGCTCCTGCCCTCGAGGCCAAGAAGAATGACGCTGCGGCCGACGAGAAGGATGCGAACCCCCAGGACATGGTCGAGACCGACAACGGATACTTTGCTATTTTCGACGGTCACGCGGGCACGTTTGCAGCGGACTGGTGCGGAAAGAAGCTGCATCTCATCCTAGAAGACGTCATCCGGAAGAATCCAAACGGTCCCATTCCGGAGCTCCTCGACCAAACCTTCACCTCAGTCGATGCGCAGTTGGAAAAGCTCCCTCTTAAGAACAGCGGATGCACCGCTGCTGTCGCTGTATTACGTTGGGAGGACAGGGTTCCGAGTGATCGATCTGCGACTGGCTCCCAGGCCATTGCGCCGGCTACCGCAGCTGCTACCAAGGCAGCCAAGCGTGCTTCAGAAGAGCCTGCTGACGACAAGGCCACCTCGGTCAGCAGTCCGGAGGCTACCCACGCCAAACTGAAGAGCTCTGCGAGCCGCCAGCGCGTTCTCTACACCGCCAACGTGGGAGATGCGCGCATCATTCTGTGCCGTTCGGGCAAAGCTCTGCGTTTGTCGTACGACCACAAGGGCAGCGACGAGAATGAAGGAAAACGCATAGCCAACGCTGGAGGTTTGATACTTAACAACCGCGTCAACGGTGTGCTGGCCGTGACGAGAGCCCTTGGCGATACCTATATGAAGGATCTCGTCACTGGTCACCCGTACACGACCGAGACCGTTATCCAGCCTGAGAGCGACGAATTCATCATCATAGCTTGCGATGGAGTAAGTGTTCGGGTCCCGCAGCCCATTGAAATGGTGTCTAACGTATCGGCAGCTTTGGGATGTTTGCTCTGATCAAGAGGCGGTTGACCTCGTTCGCAATATAGAGGATCCGGTCGAAGCGTCAAAGCTTCTGGTTGATCATGCGTTGAATCGCTTTAGCACGGACAATTTGTCCTGTATGATTGTTCGGCTGGACAAGGCCGCATTGCTAGAGAGTCAGAACGATAAGGAGAGCTCCATCGGGGTCGAGCGGCCGCCGGCGAACCCGGCCAAGGTCAGCGAGGCCGAGAAGATTGTTCGGGAGACGAAGCAGAAGATTGCGGATGGAGGCACTCCTCCTATTGGGGTCTCGGCCAGCAACAGCGGGCGCGGACATGATCCGGCGTCTATTGACAACGGTGACTTCAAGCCCACCACGCTGGACGGAACCCTCGAGGAGGAGCCGGGACCCATCGACGAAAACGATGACTCTCCCGAGGTTGCCCGCGACGCCCCCCCTGCCCCTTTGCCGACGGAGGTGGATCAGAATGACAAGGCGAAGCCGAGTTCCTAGGTACAGGCAACAGGGCAGTTGTTGGGGCCGCCTATAGACCGTGTGGCGTGCCGAGATGTCTGGCAAGTCGGCGCAAGGGAGTCGAGATTCAGGGGTGAACAAGCGTGGCAATGAGCTGGCCCAGCGATGAAAGGGGTGCTTATTGTAGGCTATCTGTACATCTAGCTATCACATGGCTTTAACCGCGGTTGCGATGCTGCCTCTAGTTGCTTGTGTTGTGACAATATGCGACCTGCCGTTGTCGACCCGGAATCAAGCCGAGACAGCGTGCATACCTCTGAGGTCCAGATCCAAAGAGGAGAGAGATGGTCATTGACGGCACGACATATCCGAGTGCGCACAAGCGACCATGACAAAAACACATGGCCAGGCGTTTGGGCCTTATATAGACGACAGGACCGAAGTACGACGCAATTACAGTTGAAGTGTAACCCGACAGATCACGGGATCAGGATGGGCTGGCCGGTGCCGTACCTGCATAGAGTTCCATCCAGCTCCGGAACGGCTCCCAGCCTGGGTATATTTTTGTCATCATCGTCTCGTCAATCCCAGAAGCCATGTGTCATTGGGACGAGCTGTGGCCAGCAGCAAGTTCGGATTGGCGAAGGGAAGCGTCATGACCACGGCTTGAAATCATGGACAGAGGACAAACATCAGCAATTGGAGCGGAAGCTCGGATCCTCGGTGTTGGACGAACGTGACCAGCTGCGCCTAGCGTCAACGTGACCATGAGCTGGCGCAGTTGGTGGCGGGGGAGGGGGGAGGCAGGAGCTTGGGCGGACAACGAACTGGTGCAAATGCAGGGATGACACCCGCACCGCGGAGAGGATTGGTTTCTGAGGTGCCTCAAGGTGCAAGGTGATGGATGTATTATTTCGTTGGGGGGTGCAGGTGATTTGTAACTCGCAGGTCGTCAATGGTTTGCCAGAGGCACCGGGCTGGTCCGGGCCTTTCCCCTCCAAATTCCCAGACCGGCATGTCCCCCAGGTATACTCCAGGGTTTGTGGCATTGTTTGTTACGGAGCGCCTTATCAGTGAGGCAGGTGATCTCCCATGCATTGCCTTGCCGTACAAGTACAAGAACACCGAAGGCGCCGAAGAGAGCTGCGGGGGCCGTGTTTGGCGCGGCGCCGGGCGACGTCCATACCTACATGTGGGAATGGCGGGGTGATGGAAGACACCTTGGGATACGGTGTACGGATACAGAGGCAAGGTACTTTTGACTTTCCGCCCGCAGGCAGACGATTAGGTACTCGATTGAACGTGAGAGGCTGCACGCATCGTGTCTCTGTCCAGCGGTCTGTCCAATTCATCGTGTTTTTCACCCCAGCCAAAGTAGCCGGCCGCCAAGGAGTCTTCTTCTTTCCTTCATATCTCATCATCAATTGATTGCATCTGCCTTGCCTTGCGTTGCCTTGCCTTGACTTGCTCCGGTCACACAGTATCTGGCATTCATTGCGTCCTGAATTCGTTCTCGTCGCCCCCCCGGCGCCAATCAGCATTCGACAAACTCACACACCCTCGTCGATAACGCCTGTATCCGTACACGCACCGCGGCTGGCCGAAGCAGCGTCAGCAGCAAGCCGAGCCGTCGTCGACGTCGCTGGGAAGGGGGCTGGGCCGCGCCAGAGACCGAAGATAGCCCCCCTCGCTCGGGGTGCTGCAGCGGTGCACGAGTACCCAGACGCCCCGTGTTTGGGAACCGTCTCCGCGAATACCAGACGAGGCAGTCACGTTCAGTTGTGGGAGACATCTCGGGTCTGCGGTCTGCGGTCTGCGGTCTGCGGTCTGCGGTCTGCGCACAGTCCAGCGCGGTGTGCGTGTCGAGTCCAGGTACGTACTTTTATCCAATTGCACCTGCCTAGCTAAGCTGGAGCTACCTTACCTAAGGTACCCGGTAGGCAGGCACCTTCCTCGCCGGCCTCAAGGGCAGGGTAGGTACCTTGACCAAGCTGGAGCTGGAGCGGCCCCGCAGTCGAGCAACGGCCCAGCAAGCCGAACGTGGATCAAAACCAGGCCCCGCCGCAGTGGCTTTTCTCGGTTCTCCCACCCCCAACCACGGTGCCATAATTTGTTCCCCTCCATTTTATCTGTAAACCCGTTGCAAACCGCCCGAGTCTATCCCGTCGAGAGACCAGAAATCGTGCCATCATCCCACGAGCAGCCCGACTGCCCGGCCCATCATGGCCCAATACGCCGCTCAAGCAGCACCCAGCCTGAGCCCGACCGTATCTTCCGCCCCCTCGTCCTCCACCGCCGCTGGCGCTGGCGCAGGCGCACCCGCCCCGCCGCAAGCCGGTGCCGCCCAGCAGGCCGCCCAGCACAAACGCGTCTATCAGGCCTGCATCCCGTGCCGCCGGAGGAAAGTCCGCTGCGACCTGGGCAGCGTCGACAACCCTCACGACCCGCCCTGTGTGCGATGCCGCCGCGAGAGCAAGGAGTGCTACTTCAGCGCAACCCGACGGAAGCGCAAGACCGAGGACGGCGAGCCCGACCCCGAGGAGGTCGACGACTACACCATCCGCAATGGCCGTAAGCGCGTCCACGTCAGCGGCAGCCCGCCCGTCAACATCGACCGCCGGCTCTACAGCGAAATCCCCCTGACCCCCGGCGGCTCCATCGGCCGAACCCAGCCTCTGCGCCGACCGACCGACCCCGCCGTCGCTGTTGGCGGCCCGGCCTCTCGCGGCGCCGTCACCCCGAGCACCATCAGCCAGGCCGAGAGTCGCCGCCCCGGCGACTTTGGCACCATCGACGACGAGCCCAACGCCCAGCTCGAGAACCACGAGGCCCAGGACCTCATGCGACCCGGCGTCTACGGGCCGCACGATGCGTTGGATCTGCTGTACAAGGCGGCCACGGATAGGTCAGTCCAGCTTCGCCATGCCCAAGACGCGGCTGCTTACCACCCCTCGGCTCACAGCCCTGTGACGAACCATCACAAGCGCCACGAGAGCGTTGCCTCCATACCGGCCATGCCGCAGCAGCCGCTCATTGTGACTCCGGGCGCCACCATGAAGCCTGCGGGTGGCAGCCGTCCCTCGGTGTCGGTCAAGCCGGAGCCCCAGCCCATTGACCCAGAGCTGACGAAGCGGGATCTCTCTGGCGAGCCTGGCTATCATGATGCCGTCAAGGCCTGGGGGAGGTTCAGATTTGTCCGGGCGGGCTGGTTCACTGCACAGGAGGCCATCGACTACATCGACTAGTAAGCTCCCCTTGCGCCTCTGGATGCGCCTGCGCCTTGTTACTGACATGCAAAGCTACTACGAATACCTATCCCCGCTCACACCCATCTCGCCCCCGACATTCCGGAATCCAGCGTCACATCTCACGCTGCTGACGGAGGAGCCCATCCTCACAATCACTCTCCTTACCATCTCGTCAAGATATCGGAAACTTCCAGGGACAGGCGGCCATTGCCGGTCCCATGCCATCCACGAACAACTCTGGACCTATCTACGCGGCATGATCGAGAGATGCCTATGGGGCCAGGAGGCATTTGGCGGTGGATTTGCGGCAATGGCAGGGGCCTCGTCCATCATTGAGGATCAGACGAGCAGCACAGCACCTTGGCGAGGAATGCGGAAGGGAAGTCTGCGAACCCTCGGAACCGTTGAGTCTTTGATGATTCTCACCGAGTGGCATCCCCGTGCACTGCATTTTCCGCCGGCCGAGGCCATTGACGAACTCATGCTCCCGTCCTACGAAGGGAGTGATCTGATCAGTACCGATGAGAACGGAAATCAGCGGCCCTCGGCCAACATCGGCGGTAAGAGGCTCGATAGCTGGCTCGAGCCCGCGTGGAGAAGCGACAGGATGTGCTGGATGCTTCTCAGCACCGCCATGGGTCTCGCCTACGAGCTCGGTGTGTTCGACGACATAGACGAGCTGCTTCGCGACGGCGCAATCACCCGCCCCGAATATGAGGAGGAGACGTATCGCCAGCGCGCGAACCGCATCAAGCGTCTGTTGCTGATCTACCTGACCCAGCTGGCCGGTCGCCTCGGCTGGACGAGCATGGTCCCCGAAGTCCTTCGCAAGAGCGACCCGGCCGTGACCCGCCGCCGCCCAGTGTCAACTGAAGGCACAACGCCCGGGACCAACCCGTCGTCCATGTCCAATGCCTTTAACTACATCCCAGATCTCGAGCTCGATGATCAAATCATCCACTGCTGGGCTGGGATCAGCAACGCCATGCACATTGGCAACGAGAAGCTGTTCAAATCAAGGAAACACACAACCGACATCATCCAGAGTGGCAAGTACACAGAACACTTGAAGGATTTCCAGCCCCTGTTACAAGACTGGTGGAAAGAGTTCGAGAGGTACAGGTTGCCGCCATACATCAGATACATCTTGACGATCGAGTATGAGTATGTGCGCATCTACGTCAACTCGCTGTCGCTGCAGGCAGTCGTCGAGCGCTGCACAAACAATGCCGGCCACACAGCTCATGCAGGTCACGGTGCGCACGGCAACCACAATGCAGGCAGCGCAGCCCAGCTTTCACCCCAAACGCAAAACTACTTTGGCAAATTGCCTCTCGGCCAGCTTGGCGGCTTCGGAGCGACCGACCAAGAGTATATTAAGGAAGTCATCAGTGGCAGCCGAAATCTGCTTCGGACGGTCGTCGAGGGCCTCCTCCCGGGCGATTATCTCAAGCACGCCCCTGTTAGAACCTACTTCCGAATCATTAGCGGTGCCATGTTTCTGTTAAAGACTTTTGCTCTGGGTGCGCCGCGCTCCGATGTCAAGATGAGCATCGATCTGATGGATCAAACGGTTGAGGCTCTCCGCAACTGTGTTGTTGACGACGTTCACCTGGGTATCCGTTTCGCCGACCTCCTCGAGTCTTTGACTCGACGACTTCGCAACCGGTTCATCCAGGCACCCACATTGGGACAGGCAGGGTCGGCAGATGGAAGAAGCCCAGACCCGCATGGTGTCACTAACGGTGCTGGCGCTGCCAACGGCCAGCTGGCCAACGGTCTTGATGGGCACTCTTGGTCCAACCACGCCACGAAGCTACGGGATGGGCTCGGTGCACACGGTAAGATGCCCTTTTAGTTAAGGATGACGTCAAATTCTAACAGAAGAACAGAAGACCCGAATGCCATTTCGGCTACGCCGTTCGACCTCACCTCAGGCAATTTTCCCTACCCCTCCGGCGCGGCCTCTGTCCTGGGCCCCTCCACGCCAGCACCGCACCCCGAGAACGGCGCCAATGCTGGCACCCATAGCAACACAAATAACGCAGCGGCATCAACAACGGGAATGGACAACTTGTTCGACTCGACGGACTGGAACAACCCGAGCAACGAGATGTGGTACCTCCCAACAGGCCCGGCATTCTTCCAAAATATGGACAATACGGCTGTGGCCATGACGGCCGAGGGTGTTAATGTCGGCGGCCTCGATCTGCTTGAATACATGGCCATGGACAACTTCCCGGCTATTGACGGCACCAACGGCGCACCGTCGTACCCCTGAAACCAGGCACGGTGGTAGCACCTCGAGTAAGACAAATCGAGGCTCACAAACGTGATGGCGTTCAAAATTGCAATTTGGCAAACAACTGGCGTAATAAAAGAATTCAAAAAAGGCAACTGGGTGGGAAAATTGGGCGTGATGATGACACGGGACGGACATTGGATACGCCCCGCAGGTTCAGACCCATGTGGACCTTGTTTTTTTTGAGTTGATGCAGCTGTCTGGAAAGGGCAACTTGTTGGTTTTCCTTTGACGCTGACGGAATTGTTTTTTTGGTTATATAATGAGACTGCGCACGGCGGCAAGAGTATGATTTAGATACCCTTACAAGTGCTCGAAGCCAAACGAAGAGCCACAAACTGCGGCTCTTGCTCGAGTAACGATACGTTTATATCCAGAATTTGATTATTGTCATTGGGAGCGGATCAAGACTACACCACTAGAGAATGAATAACCTTTTTTTTTATCCGCAATAGTCGGCGAGGATCAAGACAAGAGGTAAGCACAGAAAGTTGATGTGATTACAATGAGGACAAGCGGAGGAGCTATTGATTAAGGTAACCCGTGGGCAAGGCGGAAGGTCAAGTTCGCCCGTTCCCCCACGCCTACGTCTGACCCAGCTCAGCCCAGCCCAGCCCAGCCCAAGTCTGCTGCTGCCCCAGCACAACATCAATTCCGCTCCGCCCAATGTCGTAAGCTTCGTTCCCTTTCCTTTCGAAAAAAAAAAAAAAAAAGACCAAGTGGTAATTCCAGAAACATGAACCGTTGCATGGTAAAAAAACGCAAGACCCGCGAGTGCTTTTTGGGTGGGGTGTTGGAAGGTTGGCATACACGAGAACAAAACATGATACACGCAGAAGAAACAGAGCATAACAAGACCAGAAGTAGAAAAAAAAAGCATGGAGCCGAGAACGCCTAGCCAAATGCCATTGGGAAAGCGTGGGGTAGGAGGAGAAGCGAAAGAGAGTGAGAGAGAAAGCCTAGCAGTGCCACCACAGCCACCACCGCCTCCATCTCCGTCTCCATCTCCGTCTCCGTCTCCATCATCGTCCCAGTGAGAAAACCAGCTACAAAAGCCCGGGCCCTTCTGGGTCGATATCGTTTCCGTCGACCGTTTGCGAATCGGTCGGCGCGGTGGGAGGTCGACTGATCCGGTCTGAAGAGGCCGACTTGCGTCTTCGCGAGCGGACGGGTGGGTAATCTAGCTGACGAGGCCCTTCTTGCTCTTTTTTGTGTGGAGGGCGCAACGTCGCGGTCAGCGGCCAGTCTTGTATTCCTGACCTCCCAAAAAAAACAACCCTCAAGCTTCCCATTTTTCTTTTTCCCTCCGTCCGTCCCAGAAGAATTCCTCGTCACAAGCGTGTGGGTGCTCCCTCGCGCGCACGCATACCATTCATACAATTGCGGCTCAGAACAGAGAAAGTCCCTCCTGCCTCTACTGCCGGATGTATGAGCGACTCACCAAGTATTCCCACAGCAGCTTGGTCATGGCGTCCGACATCGTGTATAGGTCGATGGAGAACTCGCCAGCTAAAAAGATGTGCGTCAGCTCTCGCACTTCACACCTTGCCAAGAAGAAAGAAGAAGGACACAGAAAAACACCGCCGAATCCGCGGCATGCTCGATCCCCGACGCAAGGAAAACTGACCAGCCAGGAGATCCGAAGTAGGGGAAGCAGGCATAAGCTCACCATCAACATCGCTCTTGATGTACGTGTCCGCCGTCTTGTTGTCGTTAATAATCTGGATCACGCGGAGCAGGTCGTCCTCCTCGAGCTTCTCGAGCGCTTGTGCGATCTTCTCGTAGTCGTACTTCTGGCTGCCCTTCTTGCCGGCGCCGCCCTTCTTCTTCAGGCGGTCGTCGTCGGAAGGCAGAGGCCCCGTCTCGCGCAGGATGTTCTGGAGGGCCTGGGAAGGGTTCTTGAAGGAGACGGTGTGGACTGCCTCGTAGCGGTTCTTGGCGAAGTTGAGGTCGTGCGAGATGGACTGCTTCGACTTCTCGGTGATGTAGCAGTCGATCGTCATGTCGAATTCACCCCAACCCTCGTTCTCGCACTTGAAGGGCGGCTTGTGGAAGGCTGTCCCACGGGAGCGATTAGCAAAACTCGCAAGGCGAGGAAGGCGCCGTGCCGGCCGGGGAGGGTTATCACGAACTCTGCGTAGGGTTATCGAAGGACGGGTGGAGGTTGTAGACGACCTTCTGGAAGCAGTCGGCGGGGTGCTCCTCGCCGTCCTCGCCAATGACGTATAGCACGATGGACCATTTTCGCATCGGGAAATCTTCGACCGGAGAGGGCTTCTCGCTGGAGGCAGAGGAAAAATTCATGTCAGCCCAAGGTCGAAGGTGGAGGAAGGAGCGGGCCTGGGGAGTGACTTACATGACGTTCTGCTCAGTAACGAGCTTAACTTTCCGCTGCATCAGTTTATTAGTATTGCTGAGCGGTTTGCTGGCCCCAGAGGGCTCCTGCTGCTCCTGCTTGGTCCGAGACTTCTTCTGGGCCATGGCGGATGGGTCGTTCGCAGTGTCTGGGCAAGAGGGTGGTGAAGGTGAATGGAGAGGTGTGTATAGAATTGGAGGGTTGGAGTTGATGGAGCCAGTTCTCCCGATTGAGAAGGCAGGGCTCTTAGGGGATACATTGAGTGGTGGCCAGCAGCGCAAGCTGTCGAGGTGCAGGTGGTAGATGGCTGGACGGGTTTCGATGGTGGTGCCTGGGGTCGCAACAAGACGCGCCCGGAACACAATGCTAGAAGAATGGTAGACCTTACCTCTACAATCATTATGGGTAATTACGGCAGCCAAGGGCGTACTGGTAGCTATGTGTGGTGTTCGAGCGGGGGTCTAATGTGCACCGGGAGGTAGAGTTGGTGGTGGGTGAATGTGAAGTTCACCAGATTGGGATTTGGAGGTTTGGGACTGGCCTGGAAGGCTGAGAGCCGACGCTCGGACCACACGCCCCGGGTGTGGCTGAAAATGCTCACCGCGTGTGTGAGAGCGTGAAGCGTGTTGCGGGGAAGCAAGGACTTTAATTGAATGGCCATACTTGTTTTGCATGCTGCTGCCCATACACCCACCACATGTGGCTCTGCTCAATGCACATGAGCGCAAGGTGACTTTGACCAGGAGGGGGTCACGTCGTTACACAGATGGGCTTATTTATTTTCCTGGTGTTCCCATCGCCGTGCAGCAGTCCATGTCAGCAAACACAAGAGCAACAGTCCAGGATCCAGATCGAAGCAGATTGGGGGTCAATGGGGTATGATTCTGCCTGTCTATTTACTGCCGGCGCATCTAATCAAATGGGGAAGGGACTTGATTTTTGTTGAGCTGTGCTGCGTAGAGTGTCTTGTTCCTAAGCCTTGATGCTATTCATCCATCCACCTCTCAATGCCAGAAAGCAAACACCACTCGGTGCAAGTTTTTATTGCACTCTTCAGCTTCTCCTGACCAACTGTGATCGATCCAGCCTGCCTCGCGTGTGGGGGTTTGGGGTGTGTAAAAACAAATGTGACAATGATGCTAGGATCGTGAATTTGTTTGCGCTGAGCAGGTCCTCTGGGCCCATTGCCCGGTCGCAGTGAGGTCTTCCATCCTCATCTATTCGCTGACATGGGGGATATTGGCGAATCTAAGACTCCTCAGGAGCGGCAGGGGCATCGCTCGCGGCGACCTTGAAGAGCTCCTCGTTGTCCTTCTGAGCCTTGAGGAAAGCGTCCTTGAAGAGGTTGGCGTCTACGTTGTGTTAGCCTTGCCCACTCAAACCCAGAGTGCGGGGAACCTACTTTCGGAGTTGGCGAAGCGGATGGCCAGAGTGACAGCCTCAGCCTCACCCTCGCTGACATCGGCGGCGGCGTTCCAGACCCAGCTGCGGTCAGAGCCAACGTTGGGGGACAGCTTCATCTCAGGGACGACTACTTGGGTCAGCAGCTATCAGACAGACGAGGAACAGCGAAGAGAACATACTGTAGTGGTTGGCGCAGACCTTGAGGGTCTTGTCACGGCGCATGACAAGACGGGTCTTGCCGTTCTCCTTGTGCTTCAGCAGGCGGACGTCACCAGTGCCGCGCTCCTTCCATTCGGTCGTCTCCTTGACGAACTTGAACAGCTTGGCACGCATCTTGAAAAGCTGCTCCTCGGCTTCCTCGTTGGTCTGGGTCTCGACCTTCTCGGTCAGCTTGATGACGGGCTCGAAGTGGACATCCTCGGACTCGGGAGCTTCCTCCTCGGCCTGTAAAATAGTGTCAGCATATGTGGCGTCCAGGTCGGAGTGGGTAGATGCCATACATCGCCCTTCTCGGCGGCGGCAGCATCGCGCTGAGCCTTGGCACTGCCAGAGTTGTCGCCGCGGTCCTCGTCCTCCTTCTTCTCCTTCTTAGCGCCACCTCCGAACATGGAGAAGACGGAAGAAGAAGTCACGGGCTTCTCAGCCTCGGTGGTGGCCTACGAATGGAAGAGTTAGCCATCCGGGGCATTCATGTAACTATCGCGAGCGGCTTGTGCATAGAAAGAAAACATGCGCATCGCGCGGGACGAGAGTGCGTCGAGATTCGGTCCCGCCTCGCGGAGGTGGGCGGTCATCGTCGCGTGCGACAAAGGGGCGGTCGTACCTCGGTAGGCTTGGTCTCCTCGACCTTGGGCTCGGTGGCTTCGGCAGCAGACATTTTGTCGATTCTCGCGAAGATGATATGGGGCAAGTTGATGATGTTTGGATCTGCGGGCGGGAAGAAAAAAACATCAGCTCAAGATTCTGCATCACCGCCCAAACTGCCCCTCATTGAGTCAGGGCGGGAGCAGCGGGCACTCGTCATCGACCCAAAACAAAGCAAAGTGCAGGGGAGCTGAGCCAGGAAACACAAGACTTACCAGGACTAGTGGCGGTATGTTCTGCAGCAAGCAAAAGGGGGGGACAGGTGGAAAGCAAAAGATGAATTTGTTTCCTCAGTGGTAAGGTGAAGTTGGGAGTGGGTTGGACAAAATGAGGAAAGACAGCCCCTCATTCAAAAGTCAACAACAAGAGGGGTGTCGGGCGGGCCAGGCCCTTGCTGTTAGGTGCCCAGGCAGTTGTCATGCTGCCGCCTGCAAGTACCCATCCGCGAGACTGCTGAGCGATGGTACCTCGTGCCTCTGCTGGCCCAGTGGGGTCTGCCTGAGCCAAAGCCCAAAGCTGGAACCTCGCGACCAATCACCGAGCCCGGTTTCTTTGCCACCGGGGAGTCCCTGACTTGGGGAAGGCACCTCGACGCTATCTTGGACATCGCCGGCCCTATCCGCACTATTGAAAGGGGTGGTTATCCAATAAATTGTCGTGTCCGTCGGGAGTGTTGCACTCGTCAGTCACCTCGTTCCCCGAAGGAAACAAGCCAGGTTTTTCTTAAGCTCTAGAACCCCCGCCCACCACCACCTCCTTATTTTCTTTCACCTGATCGACTTGGGACAAAGTTGAGATGACGGAACACACACTCCTCTCAGACTCGACACTTTCTTTGCAGAAGCCTGCTCGTATTTCTCTATCGATTCTGTCCTTTCCGTGGATGTCAAACCGCCTCCGAAGCACTTACTTACACAGCCCACTCCATTGTCTTGCCCGTCCGAGACATAGTTGTAAATGGATATTGGGGTAAGAGAAGGGGAATGTGATGAATAGCTAAACAGTTAAGGGCAAAGCAAGCATGATAGGTAATGAGACGGCCATTACAAAAACCCATTCCGATAACTCCAGTCCGTTCCCTACCCTGTCCGTAACCGTCGTTCCAGGTATCCCGTGTTCATGCACGTAACGCTGCACTAGCCTTGCTGCTTGCACTGCTGCGTCCAGCGAGAGAAACCCGACTGGCATCTAGCCTCCAGACGCTCCCTCTTGCGGCGAGCTCGCAGTTCCATCTTCTGCTTGTCCAATCGCGCCGTACTAGCCTTGGCAGCTGCCAGCTTCTTCTCCGACATGTACTTTCTGGCCTTTTCAAGGTACGTGTCATGCTCCTCCGTTTTCCGCTGGATTCTCAGCCACAGGAGCCACGACTGGATCTGGGCATTTTTGTGTTTGATGTCTATCCAGTCCAAAGCATCTTGCGCCCGCCGAGACTGTCGCGCGTCTTGCAAAGTCTTGGCCAGTTGAGCAGGTCTCCATGAGTCCTTGACGTATTTTGCAGTCTTCGCGGCCTCCGTGCTGATGAGGTTAGAGACTTCCCCAATGTCTTCCACGACTGAGTTCTTAACGTGTGCCAGCGCCATGGCACGCTCGCTTCCTCGCTTCGCAGCACTGTTTGCCAAGCCGACGACTTGGTTAGTGATGAGTTTGCCGAAGCTGAGGCACTGCTCGAGGCCGGTCTTGCCAAAGTCAACGAAGAACGTCTCGTTAACCTTGGGCTTCCGCGTGGTGTTGATAGCGATGGTCAGGACGCCAGAAGCCTCCTTCTTGGGGATTTCAATGAGGATGCCCTCATCAGTCGACGAGAACTTAGTCTTAACAGCCCTGTCGCCTTTGAGGACGTCAATAGTGATGGAATCCTTGGCAAGCCAAGAAGTCTTGGTGCCCGACGGGATCTTGACGATGATCTCATTGCGGCTGTACTTCTCTGCCGAGACGTACGCCTTCTGGGACTCGAAGATGAAATCCGCAAGTTCCGCAAAAGGCGCCACGGCGGTGTTGCTTGGCGAAGTCTTTGCCTGGGGTACCCGGATTGTCGTAGTGGAGGTGAGGTTAATGGTGATTGTTGATGTCGAGACGGGCGCCGAGATGGTAGACACAACGGGAGCGGTTGAGTACGCAGTAGTCGACACTGCAGGCACAGAAGGAGTTGAGCCAAGGTACCAGTTGCCGAGCACCATGGCCACAAATACCATCACACCAATCCCAAACGTCTGGATGAGGGTCCAGGGGTCAGCATCTTCTGCTGCCGAGACGACGTACTGCCGGGCATGGCGGAGCCACTTCATCGATTGTGCATACAGACCAGAGCACCGACTGGTCTGTATCTCATCTGCAGCCTTGTAAAGGCCGGTGAGGTAGGCCAGGTTGCGATTCATCTGGCGCGCGTCGATCTCATTGAAGGATTTGAGATCGATTGGAAGCCTTACAGAGGGGAAGGCTCGATCAGAAGATTCCACACATCTGTGGATTGCATGCTGGTCAATCATGTCGCTCCAGTTCTTGGTGGGATGCTGGAAAAGTTCTGCGTCGGAAATGAAGATGCAGGGGACAGCATGGCGGTGCATGAATCCCCAAGCTGCTTCGCGGGTCTCGAGGGCCGCATCATCGTCATTCTCGGTGACGAAAAAGATGGCAACGTGAGGCAGGTTCCATGCTGGTTGGACCACGGAACCGCTAGGAGAAAAGACTGACTGAAAGACGCGGTTATTGTCGATGGTGACGGAGTAAACGGTCTCGCCAGGGAATTGTTCTCCGCGATAGATGATTTCCTCAGCCGCAGTGCACACCTCGACCGAGGCGTAGTAGGGCTCAGGTGCGCTGCTTGAGACGCTGCCCATCTCCAGTTCGCTGCGTCTGTCTCGTGCAGCAGGTACTGTCATGACCGACGCAAGCTTTGATACGACCGCATCCTTGGCGGCAGGACAGCCCGTGTACACGACTTTGATATTTGTGTCCAGGCAGGAGGGCGCCATGGTTTGGCGGATGGTAGCGAACATGGGGGTAATGTTGGGCTGGGTTTCAAAGCCCATGGCTTGGGCAAACTCGGCAGATTGCTCGTGGGTGAAGGTGTGGGTAGCATGCTTGACAGACACCTGCTTGAGGTGGATGTTACCTTGGGTCTCCTCGAACTCGATGGGCTGCCTCGAGTGGAGGGCGTGGTAGATGTTGAAGTTTTCGCCATCATCATGGCGACCAGGCGGCGGCGTAGCCATGCGAGAAGAGGGGCTCATGAGGCTCTGCTCGGCGTATTGAATGGACGAGGCTCTCGACCTGTCCTCTGCGGCATCTTCCTCCTCATCGTCCGAGTCCATGTCGGAGCGGCTGGCGGTATCATCGGCCGGCTCGAGGCCGTCCAGGCTATGGACGTCGTCCGGTCGAGCGCAGTCGAAGGAGCTGAGGGACTCGGCCTCGGCCTCGGTGCCGCGGTCATCCTGGCTCTCTACGTCGTCATCGGTGTTGATGAATTCGTAGGAGGCGGCCAGCTCGCCAGCGTCATCGGACGCATGTGAAGGATTCATCATGTCGGGCTCACTGGAAGAAATCCAACTTGCGAGGTGACGGCTGCCTTGCGGGCTGGGAAAGCGCAGTGTTAACTCGGAAGATGACAGAGTCGTGGAGGTTTTGGGATCGGAAGTGGCGTCGACGTCTCGGATGGGATCGCCGGTGTGCTGCTCTTCCATAACGAAGATGCAAAGAGTCAGCGTAACGGACGTCCCGTCATGCCTCGAAAAGTCGAGCGGGCAGTGGACAGTACGAGGGTTGGCGTCGATGTCGGCGACGAGGCGTGGTGGAGGAAGTGGTGGAGGAGGTGGTGGTGGTGGTGGAGGAGGAGGAGGATGGAGGGGTAATGCGGGAGAGATGGTGGATGGTATCAAGTGACGAGCTGACGCAGCAGAAAGGCCGAGGGGTTTCTAGACAAGGAGAGGTCTGAAAAGATGAAAACCTCGAGCGAAGATGAGGGCTTGGGGGGGAGAAGAGAGGATAACTAACTCTGGCAAGGCTTTGGGAAGGTGCAAAGGAGTGGTGGAAAGACGAGAGGTCGTCGAAGGTTAATTCTCGGTGGAGTGCACCCGTCGTCGGCGTCGGCGTCGGCGGTGGATGCTGCCTGCCAACCTTGGGTTTACTGAAGGCAGCCCAGGCTGGTAAGGTACGTTAGGCAGGTAAGGTGAGTAGACCTCAGGTGCAGACCAAAGGTACAGGCCCAGCGCAGGGCAGTCGGCGGGGTGGGGTTGGGGGAAGGGATGGGATGAGATGGCGGTCGCTTTATCGGGAGGTGACTGTGACTTCCAGACGTCACGCGGCTGCCGCTATCAGCACGTCGGGCCAGAGATAAGCAGCAGGGTACAGGATGCTAACCAGGGCGGTCGTTGGCGTCTCTTCACGTTTGGGCTAGCCGTCAAAGCGTCAGGTCGCGAATTGCCGGGGCCTGGTCGGTGAGCAGAGCAGGCCAGTGGGCAGTATCCAGGCGAAATGGAATGCCTCTGGGAATGAGAAAAAGGCAAGATGAGGCAGGTAGGACGGAGGAGGAAGAAAAAGGAAAAGGACGAAGATGGAGGAAGCTGACAGATGTCTTGTCAGGTAAGGCTTGAGGGTGAGCTAAGGCAGGTAGGAAGGGTAAGGTGTGGACGGAAGGAAGGTGCGGAGGCGGAGAGAGAGGCATACGCGCACCACCAGACAGACAGAAAGGCGACCGCAAGGCAGCAGGCACCGCGGCACAAGTCGGGCAGGTTCCACCGAATAAGGGAAGCTACCTTACCTACCTACCTACCCAAGGTACCTTCCTTTACCTAAGATAAAGTAGCCAAGGCAGGTAGGCACCTACCGTACCTACCTTACCTAGGTACCTGGACATCCGAGGTGATGGGAGATGCTCGGCCCTTCCTCTGGGTGAGGCAGGCCGGGCAGGTACTTTCAACTGTGTCGATGAGTCTTGCGCCTTCTCGCTGGTGGGGGCGGGGTCCATCAGGACGACGTGAAGACGCAGAGGATGGCGCCCATGCCACCTTGAAGGGCGCATTCTACCGCCGGCACACTGCACCTCTTCATCACCCGTGTGCAAATGGAATGTCACTGACAAATGGGCCGCCCACTTCCACCGACTCATCCGCATCATCGCACGTCTTATCGATAACAGACAGGGGCCCTTGGGAGGGGAAATCCAGCTGCAAATGCACCATTGCGACCTGGGATGGTGGGGTTATCCACCACCACCCCGCCTGGGACCGCCCCTAGCACCAACCTACAGTGTACCTCACCTTTCCATTCCGAGGCAGAGAGGTGTCGTGACCGGAGGGGGATCCGCACCTCTCTCGACATCACGTCCTGGCTGGCGCACTTCACCGCGGAGGCATTTCTTCTGGGTGATGCTTCATGCGTTTCGTGTGCTCACTAATTTGACAGGAACAAGTCCGCCCTGAAAGGGCACAGGGCACCGCAGAAACACTCCCGTCAGACATGGCAGCAACGGGCAGATGGGGCTCAAAATCCCGACCATCTCAGGCTGAGGCAAGGTACCAACCTAAAGTTCAGGCCATCCAATGTGGACAGCCCAAGTCACCCAGCCAGCAGGGTCGCCACGTAAGGCGCTGTCTTACGGAGCCTTGCTGCAAAAGCACAATTGCAAGAGTGCGCGGATAACCAGGCCCCCCGTCTACGTCCCACGGCGAGTTCGACTTTGGTTGCGCAAATCCTCGGGCCCCAGTTGTCTCATCTTGCCGCCGTCATCCGTCTCTAGTCGAGACCGCGCTGGGATGTGTGACTGAGATATCCGGGACATGTCTGGGCCGAGGAAGGATGGCTATGTGGGTGTGGCGTCGCTTCTAATTATCCGTGGCACAGGAGAGTGAACCCGTGGCGGTGCCCTCCGCCTTCTTCCCTTCCAGGTTGTAAGTGGGGCGTAGACCTCTGCTTCAACCCGGAGCACGGCTAACTTTGAACTGATCTTTACCACAGGGCAGAGTTCGTTTTTTGGGCTGTTTGAAGCCATTTCGTAAGAGAATGGCCACCATGTATTTCTTCACGCCGCCCTGTCCTTTGGCTAGCCAGATGTTCACTTCAACGACCACTCGACATTGACCCTGCCCGGCTATCCTCCAAGAACCCCTTCGTGCCCACAGGACCCTCCACAATGAGGCTCGCAACAGCGTTTCGAGCACTGCGATTGAAGGTCTTGCGGCCAAAACAGCATGCTCGTCTTGTTTCGCAGAACCCCTTGGACTTGTCTCCGGAGATTGTGTTTCTTATCATAGCACACCTCCCAGCCGAGTCGGTCATCTCACTCACCTTGACCTGCCGGTCGTTCTACAGGTCTTATTTCCGCCACACGAGGGCATTGGAACGTCGAGAAAGGTCAAGTCTTCTGTTGCTCCTGGAAAAGGATAATTCGAGGCTCTACTTTTGCCATCTATGTGACGTCCTACATCACTGGCAAGGCAAACCTTCGACCCGCGAAGATGATTCTGGCCTCCGCCCTAAGCACAAGTGCGTGCTCTACAACACCTTTCACTCGGCCTCCGGCATAAGCCTGATCAGATACCACCACGCTCGCTTGGTGATGAACAACCATCTATATGGCGGCTTGCATGGGTTACCTGTAGAAACGCTGAACGACCATCAGCGACGGACGTGTAACAGAACCAAGGTCGAAATCACACAGTCGTGGCGAGCGCGCATAGTCGATGACGAGCTCATTCTGGAGACGGTCCAGACGGCACTGCATCCTGAAGGCGACGCAAACCTGCTCGAATCGTTTCTCAAGTGGCGTCGCGGCGGGAAGATCTGTCGGCACAGGACAATCTTCAGCGACCTTCCGCTTTCACCCAGCCGCCAATTTCAGTCCGGCGACGGCCCGGACTCCTCCTCCACCGAGCTTCTCGGGTTTCTGGGCACGCTGCCCTGCGGCCTCGTCTTGGCCTGCCCAATCTGCCTCACAGACTGCGAGATCCAAGTCAGTCAAGGCCCGGGCGAGAACTGGTCCCTCAAGATAACGACATGGCGGCAATTCGGCACATGCCGCTCTCCCTACGACCCGGCCTGGCACAGCATGGTCTGCAAGGTGAAGCCGAGGGCCTCTCACGAGCCCCGGTCGCTCCATCACCAGCCAGGCATCGTCAGGCACAGATGGAGCAAGGGCGATGACGACAACCCACCAGATCCAGGCTACTTCTTAGATTCTAACGCGTTGTTTGATCGCTGGGAACTGGGGGGCCTTGGAAGATATACCCACGAGACATGCTATTGCTTCTTGGCGCAAGAAAGGCCTGGAATCGAGGTGAGCGGTGACGTCTAAAACAGATCGGAGATTCAGGGTGGAACCGCAGGCGTCCGAAACTCGAGACGGGATCTAAAAAATCTTGCGCCCTTTCTCTCCCCCCGGGGGACCGGAAACACTAGCCGAACTCCAGCTTAAAACAATGGGGAGAAGCCGTTGGGATGGGTGTTATCTTTTCTTTCTCTCCCGTGTGTAAGATTTGCCGAACGGTGGAACACTTTGACCCTCCCTGGCCCGGGAAGATCATACAGACTAGTTCCATCTTTAGCTCTAGGTCCCCCTCATCACCAAGGTGTGGCGGGAAAAATAGAGAATCCATTTCGAAATCTCTCCAATCTCCAATAATTTCGGCCCCCAGGCTCCAAAATGACCGAGTTCCTAGTCCCTGTTCCGCCCTTCTCAGACCTGCTAGTCTCTCTTTTTCGTTGAATACCTCATTTCCCCCGCTGTTTGCTCGCCCGGCAGATTGCACACGTGTGAGTGGGTGCGACCCGGTTGGAAAAACACAGAGAGAGGTCTTGATGATGGGCTAGGAACGCCCCGTGTGTTGATCTCGGCGATTTTTCTCTCCTTTTGTTCCCACCGAGATTGGGAGACATCACCCAACTGCCGGTCAACCATAGCTATCGGGCGCCCCATAGGCTGGAGGAAAGATGCCGGGCCGATAGGGCGGAGCGGCAGAGTCTTCACGGATAGGAAACTGCTGGCGCGGCCATGTAGGAAACTTGCGGCCGCAGGAGAGTCTCAAGAGAGATGCTTCGAGTCTGGCCCAAGTCACCGTGGGAAACTGTCGTCTCACCAGCAGGATGTTGAAGTGTATCCACTGAGGGATTTGATATTCTACACAGAGTATAGTCTCTTAACCTAAATGTACAATGCTCTGACGCGAGATGATGTATGCATGCATGTCCTTTCGATTTTCTTTTCTTGTAATCTTACCAAATCCCCGGATCCCAACCGAGCCGTCTCCCAGCCGAGGCATTCCCCATACGGTAGACCGCCGTGAACCTTTTTCCCCCGTCGCTGATATTAGAACGTGAAGGGCGTAGTCTGTCGTCCAAGACGTGACAAGATCGTCCCCCGTAAACTCCGTACTCTCCCACTGAAATCAAGAAATAAAAAAGTGAAGAGAGGCCCACCCGAGAAGTCTGTGAAATGGACAAAAAAAAAGGGGGCCGTGATGCTCGCGAGTATGTGACGCGCTGCAAAATGGGGGGTATCGTAGCAGAGAAGGCATGAAAATGATGCTTTGGGTTTTGTTTTTTTGTTCACGTGCACCGTTGGCTGGAGCGTGTCGCCCAGCGATATCCCCGTTGAAGCATCATAGGATGTCGTGCTTTTGGAACAGGCGTGCCAGCGTGTCGGTGCCGAAGGCCTCGTCGTCAGGGATCATCTCAATGATGCCCGTCAGGTTGGCAAACATGTCTCCCTGGTTGCGGTATGCCAGGATGGACGGCACGGCAGCGTTGTCAAACTCAATGTCAAGGTAGTGTACCTTGACAAAGTGTATCGTCGAGTGGTGGGACACGAGCGGCATCATGGCAGACTCTATTGTCGCCGACACATCGCACTGGGGACGTTATTAGTTTGCATGCTAGTGCTGCAAGTGTACGGGGGAGAGCTTACCTCAGGGTCGTAGACAAACACAACGACGACGGTGTCCCGCGCAACCTTCTCGATGGCGTCCAGGTAGCCCAGGGCATCGACCTCGTCCATACGCCCGTAGATGCGCACACTGGGGCTGGTTCTTCGGTTCCTGATGACCTTGCTGGACTCGCTCTCGAGCTCTCTCCGCCTGCTCTCGCGCCATTGTGCGAGGAACGACTCCTCGTCCTGCGAGTCGCTGTTGTTGCCATCGTCGGTTTCGCTCTCGCTCTTGCGTGCCTGGGGCTGCGAGCTCAGGCCGTCGAGGCCGAAGATGGAGCGGCGCACCGTGGTACGCGCGCGGCTCATGAAGGAGGTCTTGCGTGCGTTCTCGTAGTTGCGGGCATCGGCGATGACGCCCTTGACACCGGTGGTGCGGCCGGCGTCGAAGCTGGCGGGCGGCAGCTTCAGGTCAGAGGCGGTCTGGCCGAGAGTCGGGATGCGCATGGCGGCGTCGATCTGGGAGCTTCTGTAGACGTCCTCTTCGTCGAGATCGAGGCTGTCCTGCTCGCGACGGTCGTAGTCACGGTCCTCTGGGTGTACTTTGGAGTCGTCGCGGGACTGGGCTGCTAGCAGCGCGTTGAATTCTTCTTGGGCTGGGGTAAGGTTCGACATCGTAAGGTCTGGTGGGCGCAGCCGGGGGAGGAAGGTTGGTTTATGTATGGGACGACGGACGGACGGGCGGGCGGACGTGTGGTCAGAGAGGAGGTGGTAGGGGGGGTTGTCAAGGAGGGAGTAAACAAGCAAGCAAGGCAGGCAGTTGAGGTGCCAATCGTGCGACCTTGGAGCTTGGAAGGGTGTGCCCGGTTGTGCTGTCAGGGCGGCTAAAGGGCAAGCAAGCAGGTCAGAAGGCAGAGCCAGGACAGGACGGGTAGAGTAGCTTGGTTTTGGTTCGGGGAGGGGGAGGGAGAGGAGGGACGGGCGGACGGTACTTGGTCTTGGTCTTGGTCGTGGGTGGGAGATGGATCGGAAGGATGTGGTTCCTTCGATGGGTTTTCTCGAAGCAGTGGAGACGCGTCCAGGGGCCAACCCTTGCGGAGGCCACGATGCGGTGAAAGCCGGGCAGCGGTGCGGTGCGGTGCAGGGCAGGGCAGAGCAGAGCAGAGCAAGCGGGCGGTGGCCACTGGGCAGTGGGCGGCAGAGGGGACGATGGGCGTTGGCGGCGGCGGTGGTGGTGCTCGTGGTGGTGCTGGTGCGAAAAGGCCTGGCAAAGGAGGCGCCGAGGGTCGAGGATCGAGGGTCGAGAGCGAAGCCCCTGGGGTGCGTCAGGCTGTTTCAGAAGCGGTGGAGGCGCGTGGTCGCGGTCAGGGGGGGAGTGGGTAGGAATTGTGGGATGGCGGATGAATCGCTGGGAAAAGTGGTGATGGGTCAGATCTGGTCGCGGAAAGGCATCTAGTCCGTGGTGTTAAGACGGGGATGTCTGGGGCAGATTGTCGGTTGCGGGCGCAGACGGCGATGCAGCGGCAGGACCGGACAGTTTTGATTTATCCCAGTTTGTGCTGCGGCGCTTTTTGCACCCGACATGACGAGACTGGACGCCGACGGATCACAGGCCGCCAGCAGCAGCAGCAGCAGCAAGTGTCGTCACGCACGAGAGGAGGCTCGATTCATTGCCTGGGAGGAGACAAGATGATGATAACAACAGGGGGTGTTGAGAAAATGCCCCGGGCGGACAGGGGAGGGCGCGGCGCGGTGATGACCGTACCGTACAGCCGTCCATGGCTGCCTAGGTACATGGCCGTGGTGCCTTACATAAGGCAGACTGCCTTACATAGGCACAAGGTGGTGCTCTTACGTAAGACTCCCTCGGTACCTGGGTACCGCATCGACAACGACACCCTCTCCGAGCCGGCCGGCCTCGTCTGCTCGCGTGGCTCTGCCGGGATCACAGGTCTTGGTCTTGGCCTTGGCCCGTCAGGGGCTGCAGCCTGCTCTTCTGGGGCTCCAGTCTGCCGGTCTCTGCCGGGTTCCCCCTCCTGTTGCTTTCTTTTTTGTCGCCCCAAACAACACCCAGCCGGCCTGCGTCGTGCCACAGATGCCAGAGGTCGCGAGAGCAACAGACTCCAACGGTTCGTGTTTGTCTGTGTGTTGGCCTGATGTTCGTTCGTATACGGATAGCCGGTCCAGATCCAACCAGGGCGGCAGACGCCCCAATTGACTTTTGGCTTTTTGGATGTTTTTGAGCTGGCATCCAGCGCATCTGACCATTCGGTTCTGGCTCTGACGCTGGCTGCCTATGCCGTCTCCTTTCTCAGCACCCTCCACATTCTCCTTTCTTGCCTTTAGGTACTGTGTACATGAGGCATGGCACTTAATTTGCAGTCGCACTCGCAGTGTGCCTTTTCGGAGCCCCCTGCCCCTCATGACCAGTGCCCCATTTCGGTTAGTGACTCGTGAGGCGCCCTGCCCTGCGGCCTGCGGCCTGCCTCCGTTGGGTCCGGCCACCGCGGCCAGGCCAGTGCGGGAGGACCCTGCATCGTCGCCGATGCACCCACTTTTGGCAACAACAATAGCACCAGCCCGATTGTTCATTGGCGAGAATCGAGAAGGGGCCGCCGAGATGAGATGCCTTACGAGGTGAGGTGCGGCGCGGCGTGTCCTGTGGCTCAGCCCGCCCGCCGGTGACGTCCACCTTGCTGGTCACCCACCATGTCTTGCCGCAAAAACACCAGGAACGGTCCAATGCCACCGTGATTCCCTCCTGCCGTGGAATTGAGACCTCGCAACCCCTGCACCACCCGTCTGCCCTGCCTCCCTCACTATTACCTTGCTGCCTCTGGCCAGCTTCCTCTGGCTGATGCACAGCGCTTTGGCTACGCGGACGAGGCAGCCGCTGCAGGCCGAGACAATGACATCTCAAGTTTAGAAGTCGAGTCGCACGATATCCCGTCGAGTCACCACTTCGACCCCGACACCGCGGCAATGCAATGCTGCCAACCATCCATCTCTCCCGGGCAACGACGACGCTGCTCGCGTGCGCGCTTCCCGGGCCTGGACTGCCGCACTGCAAGTCACGGATCGCCCGAGCCGCATGATTCACAACGACGGGGAAGATGCCTACGGTCCCAATCTCGGATCACGACTCCAACACCCGCTTCTCGTGGCCTTCTGCCATCATCGACCCTTCCACCGCCCTGTTTGTCAAACAAGAGAACCCCGAAACATGCCACAGCAGTCTCATCATCAGCTCCAGCATTCTCTGACAGTGACATGCGCTAACCGTCACAATTAGCCCCGTTTGATCGTCTCAAAGTCGCCGTCTCTGGATGGTCTGCCCACGCTTCTGTGGACTTGGCCGCGCCGTCGTGTGACCGCCCTCGTCGGTGCTCTGTCAATGCGGCCGACGGGGGAAGACGACAATGAGCAGAATCTTTGCCCGTCACTCGTCTGGGGCCCCGCCAAACGCCCGCCGGCTTCACATTCACTCTGTGTGCTGCGACATCCAGCCGCCATTTCAGTCTCGTCTCCCAAAGCCAGCCGTGTCAACTACACAGGCCGTGCCTCCCTTGAGCGTTCCAGCAGACCGGGTTTCTGTCGGCATACAGGTGAAATCGGTGTAGCCAACGCTTTATATCCACCATGGCACTCTTCATTGACTATCGCCTGCAAATCTGACACGCGAGGCATTCGCAAGCAATACTGGCCACGGTCCATACGGTCCATGCAGTCTCGTGCTTGCTCGTCCCTTTCGCTGTCGCATTAGCAAGCCCGAGGATCTGCTTTACGCACACCGTCGACACGAGTCGTCTTCTCCACCCCCGGATACGCCGTTTCATGCCTCTTTCCACTTGGTGGGGACATCTACACCTGCGAGCCACGAACTGGGTATCTGAAAGTCTTTCTGTTGCCGTGAGCTGACTCATCCGTCCGATATCATCTCCCGTCCCGCTGAGCACGACTCGCTGCCTGGAGACCTCCACAAGCCAAACTTTTCAGAGTTGCATTTCACACTGCGGCGGTGAGGTGAGGCCAAGCAACCCAACCAGAGCCTGGACGAAGCGTCTGTCATTGCCACGTACGAGTTGGCCTGAGTAGCAGCAGGCTTTTGTACATAATTCCACGTTTCATGGCCCAGTTTCACCGCATTAGGTCCGCCAAAGGACAAGAGAAACGAAACTTTACAAGACTAGGGGAGAAATTAATACCACGATGCTTGTCCCGGGAAACCTTGGACGGACTGCGGACTCTAAAACTCCTATTGACCGACACACTGTACCTCGATTTGACCAGACACTCTCGATTGAAACAATCTAACGCAAAAACTTGCCATCACCATCGCGTCTTGTCGTTATTCCATCCGGCGGACGGGGCGAACCAGTCCTTCGGCTGGGCAAACTCTTACCAGTGTTCGCTTCCACTTGCCTCGAATCCCAACTATGGCGCTGCAATACGCACCGGCACTATGCCGCTGCTCCGGCTACCCAGATGCAGCTATCCAACCGCCGTTTCTATATTATGACCTGATGAACCTGCTTTCGCTCCAGCTCCAACTCCAACCCGTCCAGACCACCGAGGACACCACGACACGAGCCCACGTTTTGTGCGCCACGTGCTTCTGGCTCTGCCGGCATTTGACATGCTTCTGTCAAGCACGTTTCCTTATCTCAGCGACTATGCGTTACGCAACCAACCGGATCAGAAGAAGATGTACGAGTCCCTTGGTCACCATGCAAGATGACAGCACAAACTGGCCATAATACGTTATGCAGCGTCTCAGTCAGTTCTTCATCCATTGAAGCCTCGTGGCCGCTGGGATCGTTGCGCAGCCCGGCACATCAAGCTCACAACCATAATCCAAACTGGCAGCGTCAGCCACGAATCCTCCCCTCCCTCCCACCCATTGCCAAACGCCCACAGGCCTTGAGCCGCGTCAAAGCTTAGCTGAAGAGACCGCAGCACCACGCCAAATTGCTTCGATCCACAGATCCTCCTCCTCATGATCGAGGATCTGGGCCAGGTCTCATCGATTGGTCATGTTGGCTTTGTTTGTCCGTGCCATGGAAGGATATTTGCTAAACTACTCACGGCAGTCTTCGAGAAGCCGTTAGCCCTCGCCACTTGGAATAAGACGCAGACCAACAGGCGTCACTGAGCCAGCATGGCCAATGCAGTCCCCAAGCAGGCAGGACTGGCGAGAAAAGCCGGAACTGACTCAAGAACCCCGTCTGGTGGCCCCCCCCTCTTCTCAGGCCATCCCCCTCCCTCGCCGACGGAGCCGGGAAAACCAAAAGCAGAGCGCCAACCCTAAGACGAACGGCAACAGCAGCGACAAAACTCCAAGTGGCCTGTTCTTCGCGTGGTCAGTGTGGCCTCGCGTGGCTTCACGTGGCAAAGGTACGACGCGAAGAGACGAACCTCACGCCATGGCCCGTCCACCCTCCATCTCTACGAGGCAAATCAAGAGACGCCCTCACACATGAAGTGGAAAGAAGATTTTTCACTAGTCGTTTCCATTTCTCTCTTTCCCTCTTCTTTTCTCTGCCACCAACCACGTTTGTGCCTTCTCTCTGTACCCTTACCCTCACCCTCGCAGGGACACGGCTACACCTGCCGAACGCTTCCCTCCCTCCCTCCCTCCATTCCCTTCCCCCGGGTCTCTTCAGATCCAACAGCAGATCCTCCTTCAAGCCCATAACACCTCCGATACCACTGCCTGGCCGTTTGGGAATGGGTAGCCGTCCCGGATTCCGCGCCCGAACGCGGCGCTCCTGAGACGTATCTTTGATTTTTCCCCTATCCCAAGCACGCTTCACGTAGACTTTGGAAGCCTTCTTTCAGGCCACCCTCTAGGGTGCCCTCCACTTTCAGCAAGGCTTACGATCATGCGATGGCCCACGCCATCAGACGCACCCTTCGTCTACGGCACTCCATGCTCTGTATCCGCCGCACCCTACCGCCTTGGCTCCGCGTGTACGTTGTGTCTTGGACCGTTCGACAAGTCGACGAGTTTCACATGTGACACCAAACCTCTCGTCGAGGCTGGAGCTGTCGAATGTGATTCAACGAGGCCTTGCGCTGCAACGTCCTGTCATCGGCCAGGCCATTGATTTGTTCGTGATGCATCGCTGCGGCATGTTGGCCCTGTCGCGCAACGCACCGTGCTCGAGTACTCTCGCGATGGTGCATTCCCTGCTCTGGTTATGACCGTCCATGGTGTGCGTCGCTGGTGTTCTCGACCAAATCGATTTGTCCATACTGAATCCTGCGCCCATGAATCGCTCCTTGAAGGTGCATCGTCGCGTGCTTACTGGGCCGTGCGGTCTTTTTTGGTAATACAGGACTGTTTAAAGGTGTGGTATCGAAGTCTGGTTCAAGTCAGCCAAGTTGACCCCTATTTGCTCCCACAGAGCGCATTTGCATCACGACGTAGAGCATGTAGCCGGCGACGGGCTTGAACAGAGGATGAACGAGCATTGAGCGCGGACTATAGTACAGGCAGTAAGTAGGTATAAGAGGGAAGGCTTGAGGCGGGCGTCCACGCAAGAAAACATCTTCATCACCTCCATCCACCGTTCCACGCATATCTCGTTCCGTCGGCGGCCTTCGTCTTTCTCTCCTTTCCGGATCCTCACCATCTTCTCGTCCGACATGAACACAAACAAGCCCCTCCCACGGCAAGGGGAAGTTTGAGGGATCGACATCGGTTGCCGCGCGATACCAATTCCATGCCTCCCACGTGTATAGGAAATAACAAGTCGCCGCCAAAAACAAACCACCCGGCCCTCTCCCTCCAGCCTGTATTGTCTCCTCCTTTCTACGAGGCAAACCGGTTTTGCCTCCACTAAGCTTCGGCTTCGTGTCGCGGGGCGATGACAAGCGGCGCGTTCGTCTACCGGACCAACACCACGACGAGAGGAATCGAGGAAAAGATAAGGAAATGCGGAATCGAAGGATGCGGCGCGTGTTTTTTTGGTGGGAGGACGAAATGGCGACAAGGGAATTATTCGGGGAATCGGGATTAGAAGAAAATCCCCTTTTCGATGGTACAGAGAACTCCTGCTGCTGAAGTGCAGCCCTGTCCGCATTGGGCCGTCGTGGGAGAGAGACGTCGGTGTCGGAATCGTGTGCTTTGCTTGTCTATGCGTGGAGGGTTGGATTTTGGTGGGGTATCAAAATGCCTCGATTCCGTTCCCTCCTTGGCGATCCTGTCGTATCCGGATCCGGTAGCAGACGTTGTGGGAGATGTGAAGCATACATGACTCGGGAAAGGCCACATGTGGGAGAACCGACAATGTGTTACAACCGCCCAATCTAACAATCAGGTGCTAGAATGAGGCCCAGAAAAAACTATGGTGCAAAAGAATCGTGGACGTTTAGGGCGACGGCTGGCATGGCAAGAAAAAAGACCCTGTGTAATTCCTACAGCCGCCCATGCCGGTAAACGGGCGGCTCCAGCTGGATTTGGTAGACGATGAAAAGTGAGCTTTGGTATGAGCAGGTGTTTCGTGACTTCGTCCTGTATGCGCCAGTACTCGCGGATTAGGAAAAAGGCAGCATCAGGGTTTCGAAAATTAAGTTGGCCAAATAACCACTCGACAGAAGATTAAAATGGTTTCGCGCGTACTGGAACCGGTATATCCAGACAGGACTTCGTCATTGTCGGGGTCGGGGGTGGTGATTTAGTATGCCCAGATTTTCAGCTGTAGTTACACTGTTAGCACCATCTCCGAGGAGGGGTGTAGATGTGGATGGAGCAAAACTTACGAGAGAGTCCCAAGAACCTGTGCACAAGCTGATACCGTCGTTGCTCACGCCCAAGCAGCTCACTCTGTTCTCGTGGCCCACGAGCGAACCAACCTTTTCTCCGCGCGTAACGTCCCAAACCTAGGAAGAGACATTAATAATCGGTCCGTAGGGCGCGTGCCAAAAGGCGCATGGCGCGCATGTGGCACAAAGTGGGCATACCTTGCACTCAAAGTCATCGTAGCCAGCAAACAGTAACCGGCCAGACACCGAGGTGGCGACGGAAGTGATACCGCAAAGAATGGATTCCGACTGTGGGTTTCAACGTCAGTAAATCGGTTCAGGCTCCCGCTACGTGCGTTGCCAGTGGCACTTACGCCATAGAGGTTCAATTCTCGGTCGGCACGAATGTCGAAGAGTCGGCAGGTGGCGTCATCGGAGCCGGTAACAAAAGAGTGGCCGTCGGGGAAGAACTGGATGGCGTTGATATCGGACTCGTGACCAGCAAATGTCTGGACGGCCTTGCCGGCTCGGATATCCCACAGCTTGGCGAAGGCGTCGCAGGCACCGGAAATGAATGTGTTGGAGTTGGTCGGGTTGAGGCTGATGCTCATGACGTCGCCGAGATGGTCGGCAAACTCGATGACCTTTTGACCCGTCTCGATATCCCACTTCATACAAGTCATGTCACCCGACGATGTGAGGATGCTCCGGTCGTTGATGAATCGACAGCACGACAGGTAGCCGGCATGGCCAGACAGCTCCCTTGCGACGCGCGTGGGACCCTCCCTCTGTTGGTTGAGGTTGTAGATGGAGCAAATGTTGTCGAGACCACCGCAAGCCACGTAGTTACCGCTGGGGGCGTAGGCGCAGGTCATGACCCAGGATGAGCGCAGGGGGATCGCGTGTACCTTGTTGGTCGTGTAGGCATCCCAGATGATGAGCTTGCCGTCTTGCGAGGCAGAGACGAGGTGTCTCCTGTCGGTGGACCAGTGCATGGCATAGATCTTGGCCAGATGTCCCTTGAGCGTGCGCTTAGCCTTCATCAACTGGTTCTTGGGGATCGGCTCGTGGGCCTGCTGGGCGACGGTGCGGACTGCGGGCGAGAATTGATGGTTAGCACGACGGGGCGGTCGGGGGGCAATTGAGATGGGGGCGAGGGCGACTCGGGGTAAATGGATGGGGGAAGGGGGACTCACGAGTAGTGTCGGCGAGCTCATCCTTCTTCCGCTTGATCCTATCCTTGAGTGTCTCAGCCTCGCGTCGCGCCTGCTGGATGCGCGCCTGCATCGCCTCAGGCGACACGTCGTTGGGGCCTTGAGAGTTCATCGTCGTGGACTGGTGGCCTCGATCAATGGGGATGGCAGAGAGAGGGGCGGCTGCTCTGATGGAAAGAGAGGCGGTGGTGATGGGCGGCGGCAGCGGCGGCGGCGTCGACGGTGGTGGTGAAGGTGGTGGTGGTGGTGGTGGGCGAGAGGACGGACGGGTCGGAAAGGAGGAGGAGGTGTCGGTCGACTGTCGTTGGATGAGGGTTGAGGGTTGGAATTGAAATTGAGCGGGAGTCGGTGGAGAGGGAGGAAAGAGAGGTGTGTGGTGGTTGTCCAGTTCCAGATGGAAGGGGAATGCAAGCTCCAGGGGGGGGTTGCTTTGCGCGGACCAGTAAAACAGCAGGGTGGAAAGGAAATGATGGCCCGGCTGGGGGGTGTTGAAATAAGAGCGAGAGGGCAGGTACCTGACGGCGCTGCGAGTCGGCGGTGCGGAGGGCGGTACCTGCTGGGGGGCCCTTATGCAGAAAACCCAGCAGTCGGGTGGGCTGGACAGGGCAGGGCAGGAGAGGTAGCGTAGGTAAGTAAGTAGGTACCTAGTGTAGGTACCTTGGGTAAGGTAGGAGCAGGAGCAGGAGCAGGAGCAGGAACAGGAACAGGAACAGGAGAGCGAGTAGGTAATAGGTAGGCAATGTGAGCAGCGGCTGCAGCAGTAGCAACAGGTGCAGCAGGTGCGCACCAGCAGCCGGCGGGCGGTATGGAGAACAGGCAAGGAAGGTACGAGCTGGGCGGGCTGGCAGGTGGAGGATTGGTTGGTTGGCTGGCAGAGGGGAGGGAAGGAAGAATGGAGAGAAAGGACAGGACGGGCAGGACCAGGACCAGGACCAGGACCAGATGGGGTGGGCGAGAAGGAAGGAGGGAAGGACCAAGGCCCGGGGCGGACGCCGTGTCGAGCGAATAAAGTGGGGTCTCTGTGTTTTTCCTCCTCGGCGCGTGGTGTCTTTCTCCCTCTCACTCTCTTTTTTCTCTCCCTTTGCTGCCCTGGGCTTGCTTGCTGGGGGCTCCGGGCCTGAACCTGGACCAGGCTGGGATTTGGGGGCCTGAGGTACCCTACGGCGTAGTGTACGGCGTATCTACCTTAGCCAGGAGACAATGGGGTGGTCGCCCGGTGCCGTCCTGTTCTCGGTGGAGAAGAGGGAGCTGCCTCCAAGTACCTTGCGGTACGGATAAGGTAGCTAGCTACCTCTCGAATATGGTGGCGGGCAATAGAGCAGGACACCCGACCTCAATCAATGGATCGGTCGACCCTAAGCAGGTACAGACGGGGGGCCGGTAGATGCCTGCGTTCGTCGGCTACCCTAGGTACCTCAGGCTCGGGTGGGTAGGGGCGGGAGGCCTGCTGAGGCACTGGACTGAGCCGCTTGTTTTCTGCCTGCACCTGTAGGGGCTAAGGAGGCAAGGTGACGAGCCCTTGCGTCAGGGTCAGATGAAGTTGCTACACCTGCATAGAAGTGTGTGGAACGCAGCAATCGGTGCAGCAGCGAACAAATTCAAACAACGGGACGAGGCTTGAGGGAGGGACTGAGCGCGGTGCTGAGGTGCGGCGATGCGAAGGGACTCCCGTAACGAGAGAGAGAGAGAGAGCAGCGGGCGGCAGGCACAAGCAGATCGAGCAAGGCAATGGAAGGCACGGGCGGACGGATGTGTGATTAGTGGGTAAGTGGGAGAGGGAGCTGAAATGGCGACTGGACGGCGTCCCAGTCCTTTGTCCCGAGGATATGACGAGACGCGACGCGGCCAAGTACCGGGGGAAGCAACCCAAAAGGGGGCGAGTGGACGCTCGATCGACTTACCCAGGACTCCCGAACGGAACACGCCCAACACCACCAACCAGGGCCTGAACAAGTGCCTGTGGCCCTGTATCCGTACTGCGTCAGGTAGGTAGTAGAGGAGAGGAGAGGCGGTGCGGAAGCGTGGTGTGCTCAGGCGGAAACGGACGCGGTAAAGGAGAAGCCAGCCGGCCAGGATGGCCCGGGCTGGGCTGGGCTGGGCTGCCTTTGGCTGGTGGAATTGCGCAGCACTCTCAAAGAGCGAACCGAACCGAGTCGGACGCTGGTCGGCCGGGAAAGGCTGCCCGTCCGCCGTGGCAGTGGTAATAGCCGGAGTCCAGCGCTGCCGAACAGATGATGCGCAGCGGTGGTGACCAGACACTGAGTCCAGAGTCCAGAGTCCAGAGTCCAAAGTCCAGCCTCGGTGTGCTGGCTGTCGAGGTCGAGTGTGCAGGTGCAGTCTCCGGCGTGTCGTCCCTGAGAGCAGCAGGCACAGGCACAGGCACAGGCACAGGCACAGGCACAGGCACACTGGTCGTCGGGCCAAGTGGGTGAGGTGGGTGAGGTGAGGTGGTTCGTGTGTCGGCAAAGTGGATGCGTCGAGTCGATTGCGAGGGTCGGACCGGGTGCAGGCGAGGAAATAGCTTGAAGGTGGGGCGCCGCCTGTATTATTTTATTTCCGCTTGGCTCGCGCTGTTGCTGGCTGGGTGGGAAAGAGTGGATTCTGGAGCCAGAAGTGCGTGCAGATGGGGAGGAACTGAGAGCCCCCCCGGGGGGCAAGTGCCAGGAACTGTCAGGTACAACACGTCGCGAAATTAAAGAATCGGTACGTACCCCCTTGCGATGCTAGCGTCTCCACCGGCACCAGTGCATGGAAGGTAGTATGTAAGGTACGTGCCCTCCCCTGCCCCGCGAGGTACCTCGCCCGGGTACCGCGACTCACTTGACTACATACTTGCCAAGGTAGATAAGTACCTACCTACCTACCTCAGTACGTCCGACTGCGACTGCGACTCTGTCCGCTTTAGTCGCCTGCTGGCTGTCGAGGTCAAAAGACCGTCAAGTCCCGTCGTGTTGTCTCTCCCCTCCTCCCCAGAACTTGCCGTGGTGGTCGCTATTAGTTGGTACATCTCATTTTGCCCACATTCTTTGGGCTCGACCTCTGCTGCAGTCTGCCACTCTACTTTCCCTCGGCATTTTGCCCCAATTGGAGCACACTTAGTATCGGTCTCGCTCTCCGCCTCGTCCCGTCTTGCTGTTTCTCCAAGGTGTGTGCGCTGCTACCGTATTGGTGGGAGGGGCGATCAAATGGGCAGCTTTACCTTTCCTGGGACCGACCGCGTACGTACTGCGTATAGGTAGGGTGCTACCGGGCGGACGTGATCGAATAGGCCATCTTGCGTCAGGATCGGAAATTTTGCATGCGACCACACGTCGCCCACATCGGCTGCGCTGCGCTGGCTGACACTCTGCCTCCTCTCTGCCGGTGCCGTGCGATGCGATAGGATGCGCGGCGTGGTCATGGAGGATGGGACACGATGGGACGCAGCCGCCTCTACAAATACAGCCTCAGATGGCAGGGCAACCCGAACCTCGCCCAGGTGGGTTTACACCCGATGTCGACAAGGGCATGGAAGCGGACGTCGGGCGACGAAAAAAGCAGGGTCCAGTCGTTGCTCAAGGCAAGTTACCCAAAGTTGGATTCTGCGATGCCTCGCCCTACCTCGCCTGGGCCACCCGTCTGCCTTCTCTCATCTGGAGGTATCTTGCGGGTGCGTGCTGTTATGCGCTGTGTCCATCGCCGCCGGCCACGTGTTGGTTCGGTGGTGGTGTCCAAAGGTTGACCAAGCTGCCTGCATTGCTTAGTCGAAAGGTTGGCTGTAGATGTGCTCAAAACAGGGGTGAAATGCGACAGCAGCAACAGTGATACAGGCAGCTGGAGATGTTGAGCTGGCTTTGCATCACCTTTCAGTTTGCGCTCGGTGCTTAGAGCCTCCTCCCCCATTGTCCTCGTCCTGCCTGAATGACGCACAGGCATCACGGGACGCATGGACGGATATTGAGTTTTCCATTGGCTCCCCTCACCATGTCCTGTGATGTGATGCATCCCGTCACCATGACACGCAATGAGGCAGATACGGGCCCGCGGTCGACTTCTGCTCCAGGTCTCGAGCAGGCGCTGCGTTTGCCGCCGTCGTGGTGTAGGTCAGCGACGGAAAGGCCATACGGCGTGTGTACTTGTATCCGTGCCTCAGGTACTTGGGAATCCGTACCAACATCGGAGGAAGGCACAGTGCACCGTTTTCCTGCTGCTGATTGGCTCTGTCGGGACGGATGCTGCAACACGTACTCGGTACCTACCTGGTACTGGACAGTTCCCGGCGCGGTGCCATCGTGGCTTCATCTCAGCGTCTGTATCCGTAAGGCGTGTCAGCTTGTTTGGATAGCTTGCACCCCGAACCTCTATTTCTGAGCACCAGCGCGGGAGCCTCGGGTAGCCGCGTCGGTGGCCTGGGATGGACCGGCGACACGAAGAGGCTCCTTTTGGCTTTGTGTCTGCCAGGACGTGGCGGCGTACGGCGCGGCAGCTTCCATTTGATCGCAGACGTAGTGGATGCCATGGCTGCACGGGCCACAACCTTCCGTTGGAAAGAAACTCCCATCAAACTCCCCAAAGGTGTGTATCACTATCGCAAAAGTCAAGCCTCCTGTCTTGCTGTCGCGGTCGAGGTCCTGTCCCGGGGCGCAGGGGACTGGGTGGGAAAACAGCGTAAAGCAAGCAGGATAGAGAAATAGGGATAGGGAGAGCAGGGGAAGAGAAAGGGAGAGAGAAAAAAAAAGGGCTCTGGGTGAGGAGTGGAGACAGTCTGGGTAAAGGTTCCGTTCTCTGCACCATGATGATTGCGGGTCCCTTCGGCTGCATTGCATAAAGTAGATTGGATGCACCGCTAACCCCCATCCAGCGTCTCACTCAGGTACCGACGCTGATTGTGTGCTGACCACACTGCACTGAACCCTCCCCCCCAGGCGGGCTCCACTTCCACACCCGCTGTTCCGTGGCCTGTGCTTCTCCTTCTTCCATGGATCACCGTCTCGTCTCCCAGACCGCCTTTGCCTCATTTATCGTTGATCAGACTTCCAAGTTCCGCCATGTCCTGCATCGTTGAATTTGCAACTTGGCGGTCTTACAGGCAACCATCTAGCTAGATCTGACAGGATGGTGCTCACACCTGTCGTCACCATCGTCGACGTCGTTGCGGCCAGGAAACTGCCGTGCCGCCGACCAGGAGCAGGGAGCTGAGCGAAGCTCTGGGGGACTCGAATCCCGCCGTCCGACATCATTGTTGCTACGTCTCACCCCAAAGTTGCTTGCGTTCTAATCGACCAGCACTGCCCCTCCGATCGAGCATCCCATCCATGGAACCCCAACGCCCGCTCCGTCGCCTGTGACTTCAGCCCAAAAAGATCAACATCCGGAAACCCAACATCTATCGCATCACGGCCTGACGGCCTGACGGCACAAGCAAACATTCACGTCCCCAAGCAAGCGAGGCAACCACAAGCGCAAAGCCAGAGAGGTAGAAGCGGCCGTGGCATGCGTGGTGGCATGGTCTGGTGGCCAAAAATCCGACTTCTTGTTGGTGGTGATGCCCGCGCCCATCCGCCGGGCAAACTTTTCGGCCAACGAACCGAAAACCTTGGCCAAAAATGGTGACCTGGGCGATCAAGTCCCCACGTCCGGCAAGGAAGAGGGCGATGGCGACGACGAGCTCGTGGCCCGAGTGCACAAAAAAGCCTCCAAGTCGTTGCCAGCCAAGCAGGCAAACAATCAAATCGAACAACGTCTCGACCGGTGACAACCACAAACTGCCCTTGTCGCCACAGCCTACACCAGCGCACAAGAGGATCGGGACCAGACAGGATAGGCGTCCCCGCTAGCCCAGTGTGTCAGCCAGGGTCCGGCATCGAGGAACGGGTCATTGGGCGAACTGCCCATCTCGATACACCGCGCACGACGTCTTCGACCAGCCCTCCATCTGTTTTGCCGTTCCGCCATTCCCAGCTCTGCCATCATCCCATTTGCCCGATTTCATCTCAAGCATTTGCCCTACCATCCTCTCTGGGAAGATCCGACGTCTCATTCGCAACGCCGAAAGCTTTGTCCCGTCATGGGGGCGTCGATCCTGTCAGGTCAGGCTTGCTTCTTTTTTCGCCGTCTACTACGGATACCTTCCCTGGCGGCCACCGATACTGGAAGTGGCGGCCCAAGCTCTTTAGCTCCCTCCCAGCCGGTGCCATCACAAGCCCCAAGCTTCTGTCTTTGCTTCTTCTCGGGGTCCAGAAGTCAGACTTGCATAGACTGGGCTGGTCCTCCACCCATGTCAATGATGGCATCTTCGTTGGGGAAGCCGCCAGAGAGATACCATTTTAGACGACGGCCGCTTCACGGGTGCCTCGCCCGTGTTGCCACTTCGACGACTGACTGGACGGCATGCATGACGGTTGGGCCGCCCTAAGTGTCGGCCAGCGGCAGGGCAAACCAACAAGACGATACCCAGCCCATCGCTGATTCCGTTTTCTTCGTTGCCATTAGGAAGGCCGTCTTCGAGGGCCTTCTTCTCCGCGACCTGGTCTTGGCAACCTTTGGTAGATGGATGACCAACCACGGGCTCAAGAATATCGCATTGAATCGTCCGAAGAGGGAAGCACAATGACACAAGGCAGATCTTTGCCCGCCCCTACCATTTCAGACAATTATATCCGCCGATGTAATAATGTGGCATGGACCTTCCACTCCACAGGTGTGCCGGCCACTCCTTGCCCGCCTTCTCCATGGTAGTTCGATGTTTTTTTCCGCGCTTGGTTCAACGTTGTTCCTTCTCGAGTCTCCATCCGCCTGCAAGTCGTCTAACTCATGCTGCTTGTTCGGCTCCTGGCGGACGGATTTAATCCCGACTTCGTGTGTTTATCATATCACAACGCGACGCCAACAATGCGGCCGGCTTGGCGAAACCAGGCATTGTGACCCAAGTCAGCCGTATCAGCCAGCCAGCGAAACAAATCTGCCTGCTAGGACGAGACCTCGTAAACCCCAATGAAGCAAGCGCACGTCGGACGCTAATACAACTACGGCGTACGTACCTCTGGGTCTGCCGACGAGAGGCGGTCGATATACATAGGCTGAGACCAATCCCAGCCGCACTGTGTTGCAAGCCGGCGCGGAGTCGAGTCCCCGTCGTCAATGCATAATGGTACGGGCTGGCACCGAATTCCATTCGCAGTCACCATTCGTACTCTCGCAATCTTGCCACACAGAAAGACAATACAAGTAAAGCAGTGAAGAAGAAGAAGAGCCCGCGCTATGGTTCTGCCACAGCAACTATCGGTCAAGCTTTTGGTTGATCTGCTGCGGACAACGTCATCGCCGGGCAGTCTCTCTATCCCTCTCTCTCGTCTCCGATTCGGAGGACTGTCACCGCATACTCCGCACCCTCCTATCTGGGCGCAAACCTACGTGATGACAGACCTGTTGGTCATTGCGCAACCGATGGGGAAATTTGAGGGAAAGGAAAATAAGGGTTATACCATCCAGGCCCAGCGGGCGAAAAGCATCGAAACACCAAAATACGGAAATTCCCAAGTAGCTAGCACGGAGCAAGCAAGCAATCTGCTCGGCCGCCGATCGCGAATCGACAGGAACGCATATCTCTCCTCCTCTTGGCGGGAAGCGCACGGGCTTCAAGGATGCTCATCCACTCGGGATTGCGGGTAGAATCCGCCCGTCCGTTGGTCCAGGTTGTCACTCATCACCTGCATTAAACGACGACCTGGCTCGTCAATGTCCCCGCGCCTTGGTCCAACCTCCCCTCTCCCTCCCTTGCTCCTTGAGATGCTTTGGACTACTGCTCGCCTCATATTTTACCGTTTCACATTGTGATGCTGGGATGCCCTTTCGAGGCCCGAGGCGTGACGCCTCAAGAGCCTTTTGGAACACCCATTCACCCACCACCCACTTACCAGCACATACACACACTTTGGCGACCATGGACCTCGTTTGGGTCCGTGGGTCGTCTCAAAGACAGGACAACGACGAATACCATGATATCGCCCTCCCGGCCTAAGCTTCCCTGCCACTTGTCCGCGCGGGCTGTGCAGAATCGAGTATTGCAGAATGCCCTCAGCGGGCATCAACCCCTCTCCACAGAACCGAGGCAGGATGCTTCTCGACAGGTATGCCGCCAGCCGAGCATCACGAAGCCTCGAGGCTGCAGTAGACGAGACGTTTGTCCGTTTCTTAGCCCCACCGCTAGATCAGTCGTGGTTATGGGCACGCCTGCTGCAGGGCACAGGGCGAGGACCCTCCTGGCAGCTTGGCACGTCCTTGCCGTTGGCTAATTAACGCTTGGTCCAATTTAGCGGTAACTGTCTTCTGCTCAACTTCACTCACATCTGGACCAAGGTTCATAGACCATCCTCATAATTCCAAACAGCATTCGGTGGCAAGTATCAGAACGGGGCTTTGTATGCGTTCGCTCATGACCTGCACGTATACACCCTAGCTGCTCATGGCAATGCCATGGGGGCTTTGAAACTTGCGCTATCAGCAGTCGTATATCTGCATCGGAGCAGGTCGCGCTACTTGCACCCACCCGAGAAAGCAACCTGGAGGGTAGGTATGGCCTCTTTCTATTGTTGATAGAAATTCTGCCCACCAAAGCAAACACATTAGCTTTTCCGGGCCTTGTGTGGTGTCTTTTCTAGGCAGTGGAAGGAGAGATAGGCCTTTTGGAGCCTGGTCTACTCTATCTCGCAGTTGATGTTGACCTCGACGCATGGGATCGCCAACACCTGCTGAAAGACAGTGGCAACGTGTTCCTAGAACACTCTCTCCTTACTCTAAAACATGCAGAATGCGGAAAGCACCGCTTGTTGCGTAGTGACTCGAGCAGCCGGCAGCAATCCCAACACGTTGAGTACATCACGGGTTTCCAAATCTGATAATCTCTGGCAATTTCCGGGGGTAAACAGTGAGTGGTGCGACTGGACTCGACCAAGGATTTTAACGAGGTTGTATACGATACTTTCGGGCAGCATCAAGGATCCCACCAGGCCACCATTGCGCTTGGGTTCGGTGGCACGCACCGTCTTTTTCCGAGACATCCAATCGTACCACTTGATCGAGCTACCGAATGCGGAACGTTCTTGGGCTTGGGTATTTAACGGCAAGTGCAAGTACGAACAAGAACGAACTCGTTTGGGAGGGGGTGCCGTACTCGGCTCAGCTCCGGCACCAACTGCCGGAGCTGCGCCGTCGGCGTCGGCGCGATCGACACCACCCGACCCCGATTGGTGATGAAATCAGACCACTCGAGTAACACATTCCAGAACGTCAACCAGATTCTTAGATGCGTGCGAAAACCAGCGCGCCGAACAATCCGAACGGCTCGTTCCCTTTATCATCTCGGCCGGCGCTCAGTGCCGGACTGCGGTCTTCCCCATTCTACCCGCTTACGCCGTTGATCCAGCCGTTCGGCGAGACTCAGGCCTGCGGTGCCGCCGAGGGCCGCCACATCACCTGCAAAAGGCGCTGCTTCTCCTCCTCGCCGCCGAAAATAGAGTCGATGCCCCGACGGGCGAGCGCGCAGATGTCGTCCTGGGATAGGCTGAAGTGCTCCGCTACGAGTCTGTATTCGTTTGACAAGGGGCTGCCAAAGACGCCCACATCATCCGTCTGTTCAGCGAGATCCGGTCAGCATACTCGTCGGTTTCCACGTGCTCAGGAAAGAGAAACACAGCGCCAAAAAGGGGGGAAAGGGACGTAACTCACGCCCAACGAAATCACGCTCCCGTCGACACCCCACCACTCCCCGAAGTGGTGTCCCTCGAACCCGCCGGTGACCATGCCCGCGTGGACGTTGCAGCTGAGGCACAGTTCGAGCCCGATCCCGCGCGCCGTGATCTCCCGCTTGACGTCCTCCCCCAGGTGGATGACGTGGCCCAGCCTCCCGGGCTGCCACGACAAGATCTCGGCGAGCTCCCCGGGGTGGCCTGAGCACTCGGCCTCGCCGAAGTGGATAGTGATGCCCAGCCCCAGCGCCCTGGCCTCGGCGAAGGCGTCGCGGAATATGGAGATGTCCTCCTGGCCCGGGACGCCGTGGCAGCGCGCCGACGGGTCGCCGCAGAGGTCGACGCCGACCACGCCCCGGGTCCTGAACTCGGCGGCCAGGCGGACGGTCTCGTGGGCCTGCGCGGGCGTGTGGCGGCGGTCGACGGAGAGGATGAGGCGCGTGCGCATCGTCTCCGGGCCGGGGTGCGCGGCTTCGAAGGAGGCGATGGCGGAGAGGATGGTGGAGACGTAGACGGACGGGGGCTGCGGGCTGGGGGAGGGGAGGGAGCGGGGTGTTGTCCGCAGCTCGAGGTAGGTCACGCCGTCGGCGTGGAAGTCCTCGAGCACGGAGAGCGTTGCCGTGCGGAGGGTCTCCGCGTCGGTGATGAGGTTGTAGATGTAAGACGAGAAGAGGGGGAAGAAGCTGGTACAACGTCAGGGCCACAGGGAACAGGTGAGGCAAGAGGGGTGAGTTACGTCGTCAGGTTATAGTCGTGCTTGTCTTCTGGCATGACCACGAGGGGATCCTCAAGGTCCGTCTCGCCTGCTTGCTTCTTGACCACCCAGATGTCGTGCAGGGTTCGGCGGCTCACGCTGCCTGTCAAATGGGCGTGGAGCTAGCCGTAGTTAGTTGCGTTTTTCGCAATCGTACGAGAGGATTTATCCATGCCTCAATTTTGGGGAGCGCCTTGAAATCCATGTCTGCCGCGGCTGCCTTGGATCCGGCCATTGTGAGTGCTAAGCAGTAACCTATGTGAGAGGTTAGCATACAAAATGCCGTCAAATGTTTCGCAGCCGAGTCAGGATAAGCAGTGTGTATATGAACCTTCTTGGCGGGGAAATGTGCACCGGAGATTTGACAAGAGGTGCGATGAGAGGGAGAAATCACTCTGTCGTCGCTGACAATTTGCGGGCTTCCCGCCTTTCCTTTTTTTTTCCACTCTCGATTTTGTTTCCCGGAAGAAGTTGGAATTTACGATTACGGTGGCTCCGTGGCTCCTCCCTCGTTCGGAGCGGGCCGACGGGGCCGATCCCGGAGCTCTGGAATCGGGAAACGGGATGCGCCGAACGTCTGTGCTGTCCTTCGATCAGAAATCGGTGAGACGTGGCAAGTGTGTGCATCTTTAGTAGAGTGCGATTTTGTATGCATTTGTGTAGGATTTTTACAGTTTGATGTCATCGCGGGTTAGAGGAACTACAAAATGCTTCCGCTTCCAGCAGCTCCATCTACACGTGCTGCTGAGCAAGTCGAAATCTTCAACGCCGGCTGGCATCACATTCCTTTCGTCGTCCCGATTAAGATCAGGTATTAAGTTTGGGGGGATTTATTTTTTGACGAGGTTGCTGGTCGCCGAGTATTTTGGCTTTTGTACACCGCCCTGTCGCGAGCGGCGAATCTTGACGGAGCAAACGCCCGATGAACTCCAGAGCCCTCCTCAGAACAACGGGATTCGTCAGGCGTCGTACATGCAATCACCACGTTGCGAGGCGACGCTTCGAACTGCGGATGAAATTTCCAGAGCCGAAAACGTTGCCAGACTTGGGGGTTTCCTCGACCGCGTCTCATGGCAAACAGACCATGGAAACCAGACGTGGAGGACTTGCGCGAGGCAGGACCTTTTGTCAGGTGTATTGCTTACGCGAGCTTCATCCCCTGGCGCAGATAATCTGCCCGTTAAGAGGCTCCTGGCACTTCGGGCCAATGCGCCGCCGGCAGCTCTCCGTTGACGTGTCAAAGAGGAGTCGACGGTTCGCAGCTAGTTTTCGTCTCGCCTACCGATTTAGTAAGCGCCCATGTGAATCAGCACATCACATTAGAAAGGAAGGAACGAGGTGGGTATTAGAATTGGTCATGATTGCAAAGGGCCTTTCCTAAACGCGGCCTTCATGAACGTCCTATAGTACAAGCAAAAGGGCAGGGAAACCCCATCCTGCCACCCATCCATGACCGCAATGCATGCAAAGTTCCGTTAGGTGTTGAGAGTGTGTGTGAGAGAGTTTTTGTCTGATGTACAGTTTTCCGGAGCGCAAGAAACCACACAAGTCTGGCCGAGTAGGGTGTTTTCGTCTCAGACGCGAGTGCGCGCGCGCGCAAAGTTGGCGATGTCTTTCTGATTTCCCCGATGATTTTTCGAGGGTAAATCGTCTTCTTCTTTTTTATTTTTGTGCTTTTGTGACAGGGTGATTTTACAAAGCAGGCTTGGCCTCGGCGCGCTCGAGGTGGGCACCGACGAGGTCGGCAGTGTTGGCCTCGCCCTCCTTGCCCTCGGCGCCGGCGGTCAGGAGCTCGCCGCCCATCTCGCGCATGCGGAACTCGCGCTCCATGCCCTCGAGCTGCTGGTCCTCGGCCCAGCAGGTGGCCAGGGGCACGCCGATCATGAGGGCGGTGGCGCAGACGACCCAAACGGTGCGGGAGCCGTAGTACCACGTGTTCTGGACGGCGCTGACGCCGAAGTTGACCTTGTTGGAGATCCAGCCGCGCGTGGTCGGGGGGATCATGTCCTTGAGGGCGTAGAGGCGCTCGCCGAGGGTCTCTTCGGTAGGGTCGAAGTCGCTGTCGGCGGAGATCTCGGAGTCTAGGGGTTGGCAGGTTAGTTTCGATGGTCGTGTGACGTAACGTGGATGCTAGAGCCCGGGGGATGAGATGGAGATAGGAATCATTATCCCAGGATTTTTTGTCATGCGGTGGCAAATAAAAATTGGCACATACCGGTGTCAGTGTAGTCGGCATCGTCGTCGATGGGACCAGCCTGGGTGGACTGGAAGTGCTCGTCCTCGACCTCGGTGAGTTGAACCATGTTGACTGCGTGTGTAGAGCGGCGCTCTTGCTTTTTCTGATGCTCGAATGCGCGGGCCGCGAGTATCTCGAGGATGCGATCGCGGAGATGTCCCGGGGGCGTATGGAGTCGAACGTCAAAACCGACGGGGTAGGCGACGAAGAGACCGAGCTTCTGGAGTCGTCCTAGGATCGCTTGCTGGTGGTGACCGAGGCGTAGGGCCTTCTTCCAACCGAGTACTGAGAGATTGCGGTGGACGTTGCACTCGAATTCGTTGGCGAGGAAATGACCTTGGTCGTCGAGGGGGAGGGCGGAGTTGGGATGGAGTTGAGCTTCGAGTTGGCCAAGGGGAGGTTCAGCAGGAGCTGTGCCAGAGATAGCGCAAAAGGGATCCATCATGAGAATTTTTGGTAGCTGGCGTAATTAGGACTGGTCCGTGCGGTGTGTCTCGGAGAATTGTTTTACCGACATGACGTTGGTGTCAAGTGAAGTGAGAGTGTGCACAGACCACCCAACACAAGCTCCTACCACCTTTGTCCTTGTCCTTCATCTCGCTATGTTTTCGTCTCTCGCGGCGCATTCAACATGAGTCTTTACAGAGTATTAGGCACAGTGCTGAGAAGAAGTGCTTATGATCGAGTTACACTAAAATGCTTAATAAGCTCAAAAGCCCCACCAGGGACGAGACACCTACCCGTTTGACAGTCTCCTCCGTCCTTGCAAATTCCACTGGCCATGTCTGCCAGGGATGGACTTGGGGCCTAGATGATTCTGCGTATTTGGGTTTTCGGCTTGCTTGAAAAGATGACATTTGATGCGAGAGTTATCTTATGCTCCAAAGAGCCAGACTGGGCGTGTCTCCTGGTAACTTCTGACAGTGGTTGACAGCCAATGGCACGCGACGTTATCGACGAAGTCCTCTTGAAATTGGAGTTGAAGATGAGTACAAGCTTTTCAAATGATGGGCGCTCCATAAGTCAACGAGCTTCATTCAAATCCCAGTATATCGAATGGCGGCAAAACTGTCACTGGCCTCGTCATGCGCCCCGTTCTGGGTCTGAGACAGTGCTTTTGGAGGAGGCCTGAACTTCGTAAGATGACATTACAAAGCCCCTCTACAGGAACTTTCTTAAAGTAAGCCGTTTTACAAGGAAGAGAGAAACAACATGATTGATTGTCCTCTCAGCCGAATCCAAACACACATGCTTTGCCCAGCACATCACTCCCGACCCCGACAAGCGCCAATCTCTTACTCCTCCTTGTGACCGATCCTCGGCAGGCAAAGCCACAACAACAACATCACACCCAAAAACGCCAGGACGATGGGTTGCAAAACCTGCACGCCCTTGGCCTGCGCCAGGGCACCGACAGCAAACGGCAGGATCGCCGCTCCGCTCCCTCCAAACGCCGCCGCGAACCCAATCGTGCTGACGTGCAGGTGCCTGGGGAGCAGCTGGGTCGCCGCGACGACCACCGCCGGGAAGAAAGGTCCGAGAAAGAAACCCTGCAGCGCGACGGCGATGGCGGACACGTAAAACTGCGGCACCAGCCAGAAGAGCAGCTCGAGGCCCATGGTCACGGGGATGTAGATGGACACGGCCAGCTTGACGCCGAGCTTGGGCGTGACGAAGCCCAGGACGGCGCGACCGAGCGTGATGCCGAGCCAGAAGCCGACGGACGTCATGCCCGAGTCGAAGTTGTTGGCCTTGCGCACCTGGATCATGAACTGCACGATCCAGCCGCCCAGCGACACCTCGGTGCCGACGTAGGCGAGGAGGAAGAAGGCGCACAGCCACGAGACGCGCGCGTAGGGCCGCTTGAAGAGCGCGACGCGCATGCCGGCGTTGTTGCTGCTCGAGTGCTCCACCGTCTCGCGGTACGCCGCGCCGGTCTGGGTCCAGAAGGCCGAGGTGCACCAGACGAGCTCGATGACGGCCATGCCGAGCTGCGTTTGTATATATCAGTGGCTGTCCTCTCCGTATCTCTTCCAATTTGGTCGGCATGCAGACTCACCAACACGTAGTAAAAGTTCCACCACCCTAGATGAGCCTTGTTGATCATCGTCGTCGCAATGAGCGGGCTCATGACGCCTCCCGCGCCGTAGAATGCGTGCATGAAGCCGAGGACCTCGTTTGCACGGTCCATATTACCGATGTAGGCGTTCCACGCGGCATCGCTAATGCCGTTGCCGAAACCCGCGAGGATGTAGACGACGACCAAGGCCGGGTAGGGCGGGTGTTGAGAGATGACGATGTAGGCAAGGATATGACAGGTCGAGGCGATGATGGCGACACCGCGCTGGCCCACCTTGAGATGGATCCAGTTATTGAGCAGGGCTGAGAGGACGTAACCCACGAAGGGGGAGAGGAACACAAGGGACACGACGATGTAGCTGAGGCCATAGTATTGTTCGAGCTGTGGTGGAGGTGAGCAGGATGTCTGAGGGAAAGGGTAGACCAGGACGTACGTAGGGGATCAAAGCCTGGTTCCAAATTAGTATCTGCTTGCGGAAAGGGTACGACTTCAAAACTTACGCCGTAGGCGGCATCATTGGCGCCCGAGACGAACAAACTCCAGAAGCAGGAGAGTACTCGGTTCGCGTTCGACCTGGGATAGTTCCATTTCTGAACAACCATGCCTGTCGTCGTCGGGGCCGGGAGACCGCCAGTCGCGTCTTCATTGGATCCGAGACGGTGACCTTCGGTGTTGAGAAGGCCAGCATCCTTGGGGCTGGGCGGCCGCCCCAATGTCTGCAACTGGATGGTGGAAGTGGACGTGGTCGCCATCTTGAGGGTAATGCCGGCGGCGTAGGCGGCTCGGGACACAATCAGAGATCGGGAGGGTTCAATTGAGGCCGCAGAGGGGCCAATCGACTTTCTTGGAGGTTTGCGAATGCGATGTGACGGTCCAGAACTCAAACATCGGACTGCGACCAGGCGGCAGTGTGGGTTTTATGGCAAGCCGATCGAACTTGGGGGTATGACGAACACCATGGGATGTGGAACATGCAATACGACGATACGGCATGATCATGTGGGACGCCCAAGCAGAGCTGCCCCTGCTTCCCCAGCTTACGGGAGCCACCAGCTCGGGTCTCGCGTGGGCGGCAAAGGAAGAACACTCACTTTTTTTTCCCAGACCGCTCTCCTCGGCCGGAAAATATTTCGCTGACAGAACGCAGACATGGCAGCAGATCGACGTGAGTCAATGTCCCCAGCGTAGGGCCGATGGCGAATCCAGCAGTTATATCCGCCATGACCAGGCGGGAAAGAATTCAAGACGACGGAGGTTGGGCCGATCAACCGGCGCCGAATGGAGACCCTGCTCATTGGCCGGCAAATCCCCGGGAGGCTGTTGGTCCTGGAAGGTGGGGTCGCAGGTGGGGTGTCCGGCAGGGAAGCGGGATGCAAATCCCGCCAAGCCCGCCCCGGACGTATTTGAGCTGTGTCCCGATTGGGAGCATCTGCCAACCCGCCAAACTCCGCCAGGCTCCGCTGCGACACTCCGCGACCCTACCTCATCCAAACCTCGTCATGAGATGTCGAATTGGAGGGTCGGATCTGTTGTGATGTGGGGATGCCTGGGCCGAGTCGATCTGACAATTGACTCGGCCCTCTGGATGACATAATTCCGGTAATCGTTATCAGGTCGAGGACATATATTGACTGAAGACTAACCATGCTCTGCGTATCACGTCTCTCAACGTGATGTCAATTCTGGTGGAGCCCGTGATGATTGTCCAGACCGTTTTTTCGAGGGGAGTCATTGCCATTCCAATGGGCCAAGCCATCCTTGGCTTCCGTTGTGAAGAGAACATGAAGCAGAGACAACCTCCGGCTGCCCAACGCGGCGAGCCGAACTCATCTTGCCTTCGGAATTGTGACTCCGTTGCCTCGGTTGACCTGGTGGCAGCCCCAAAAACCGTTGCGCCAGGGGCCCTTCGCAATCCCCCTGGAGTCTGACCCGATCCCAGTCCAAGTTTCTGCATCTGTCAAATACCGAAAAAAAGACTGATTCTGCAATATTAGTCAATAACCCGCAGTCGCTCTTATTCTGCGGTCTCGCAGTCAAGTATCAACGGGCTTCCGTATTTCTTCATGGGTAAGGTTGTGAGACAGGTGCTGGCAACCGCAGGCGTTGTTCCGTGATACAAGACATGGAATTCTTAGTCAACCTTGCTTTCCGAAGAATAATCGAAGACATGATCCCCTTGGTCAAGCACTGTGTCGATTAGTGGAAATTAGATGCTTTCAAAGAAGAGTCCGCTTCCCAAGTCATACCGTCGTCGCTGCTTCGTTCTTGAGCCATAGTGTGCCCTACCCAGAGAGTCCCCCCGAGAGTCCCCCCGTCATCCTGGCCTGTCTCGAGCGTGTCTACAGACACCAAGAGAACGCCCCAATGCCCCCTGATTTAGAGCCGGCAGTCCTGTCATAGTATAGATGCTGGACAGGCATCCTCGACCCTCCTTGGATGCGGCCGTCGTCCTCTCCAACAGGCTTCGAGATCGCATTAGCTCCGGGTCGGCCCGCTGATCAACGACGCCTCACCGGAAAGTCCCCAGCAGTACCATCTCCCGGTGGATCGAGAGCCAGATCTGAAAAGGTCTCGGGTGACCGTATTTGCGCCACGTACTAGGAAGGGGGGTCGCTGTACACCCGCGGCCCGAGGCGGTCTCTCGGCAAGTTGAGGATTGAGACATGAGGGATCTGGCACACCCAACTGTTCGGACACCCTGCTGGCCATCCTCATTGATCTTTGACCAGAACCGGTTGCCAAACATCGAGACCCGGCAAGCCCAAGCCGACTGATTGCAAGGCCCAGCGTTAGTTTGGGGCGCTTTCACATGTTGCCCTAGTCTGACGGGTGGGTGTAAGAGAAGCCGGTCTCTCCCGACAATGGCTTCTAGCGTTGACAAATCACAAATCATCCACGGGCCGACCACCCAGCGCGACAAGTGTAGTTGATCATTATTCAATTCTCACGCCTTCAGCGTTGTGATCGGGGCTCTCGGGAGCAGCGTTGTACAGGTGTTATTGGCATTCGACAACTCATACAGGGTAGTCGTGTTTGTTCCCCTCCGGGGATGATCGTGTGTCCAGTCTACCCAGTCTATCGTTCCCGCCAGCCATTAAGCCGATCGATCTATCGTTTCGCTCCGACACCATACACAAAAGAAGCGAAGAATAGAGTTACGAATAACAAAAGAAAGCAACAAGTAACATCCCAGCGCCAGAGGCAGGAAATGATTATAACGCCTGAAACGACCTAACTTATTCTCGTGAGATGTCACGGCCGAAGACCTTGGACTTCAGCCAGTCGTTCAGAACCAGCAGGCGGTTGCGAGCTAGGGACAGTCAGTGAATGAGTCTTTACCGAGGTCGAGCAAAGTGAACTTACTGCTGAAGCACATGGAAAGGTAAGCGCTGCGCCAGAAGAGGTAGGTCATGCTACCACCGCTAGCAATGTTGCCGTTCCACCAGCTGACGTCAGCGACGGCCTTCTCGCTTCCGATGTAGGCCAAGCTGCCCTGGTGACTGTAGTGGAAGGGCTTGATGTCCTTGATGCGACGGAGCTGGCGCTCGTGGGTCTCGATCTCCTTGGCGACCTCGGCAGAGTTGCCGGGCTTCAGGTTCAGGTTGGCGCTGAGCTCCTTGACGCGCTCCTCCAGGGTCTCGGTTCTGGCCATGTTGTTGAACAGCTTGGCGAGGAAGTTACCCTCCTGGGCAGCAACCTGGGCAGTCGGGGCATAGCCAGCCACGGCGCAGTCGCCAATGGCCCAAATGTCACGGGTGCCCTGGACAACGAGGTACTCGTTCACGGCCAGGCCGCGGCGAGAGTCCTTCTGAGCGGGGATCCTGGAGATAAGGTCGCGAACGATGGGGCGAATAGCATTACCGGTAGCCCAGACCAGGAGACCGTAGGGGATGGTGATGGTCTGCTTCTTGCCGTCAGGGCCAGTGCCCTCGGCCTCGACAGTCTTGTCGGTGACCTTCTTAACCATGGTCTTGGTCAAGATGTCAATCTTCTCCTCCTTGAAGGTCTTCTCCGTGTACTCAATGAGCTGCTTGGAGAAAGACGGCAGGACGTTGGGGAGAGCCTCAATCAAGGTAACCTTGAAGCGGTCGGCGATCTCAGGAACAAGACGCTTGATGTCCTCCTCGAAGAAGTCCTGAAGCTCGCCAGCAAACTCGACACCGGTAGGGCCACCACCGACGACAACCATGTTCATCAGACGGCTAATGTCCTCGGCGGACTGGTCCTTGAAAGCGGCGGTCTCAACGCAGTCCATAATCTTCTTGCGGATAGCCTGGGCGTCGCCAATCTCCTTCAAGAAGCAAGAGTTCTCGCGCACACCCTGGATGCCGAAGGTGGCGTTCTCAGCTCCGACGCCAATAACCAGCATGTCGTAGGAGACTTCGGTCTCGGACATGGAGCCCTTAATTTCCGATGTATCCAGAATCTTGACAACCTTTCTCTCAGGGTCGATGGAGCTGGCCTCGGCTTCGTAGAACTTGACGGCGGCCTTCTTGTGGCGGAGAATGGTTCGGACGGGCTCCATGATGGAGCGGTGCTCAATGGTACCGGTCGTGCATGAGGGGAGCAGAGGGGTGAAGAGGAAGTAGTTTCTGGGGGAGATGACGACGACGTTGTAGTTTTCCGTGTCGAGCTTCTTCAGCAGGGAGACGGAGCCCCAGCCGGTGCCTGGCAAAGGATTAGCATCAGCACCGTCGCAACGACGATTGGGCGAAGGAGCGTACCGAGGATAACCAGCGTCTTCTTGCTGGGGTCCAGCTCGACCTGCTCCTCGAAGTGCCTGTCCTCGTAGACGGTGTATCCGACGTAGGCGAAGAGACCAAGGGTGGAGAGGTAGGTCAGGCGCCAGATCCATCTGAAGGTCTTGCGAATCTTGCCAGGCTTCTTGGGTGCGACATCGGCGTACTCTCTGCGGAACTGGCGCGCGACGGTGCTGGAGACGGCGACAGCTCCTGGCCTTGCTGCGATGGCGCGCAGACCTTGCCTGGAGGTAGTCGCGAGGGTTCTGCGGCCAGCATTGGCGGCAGCGCGCGGAGCTCTCGGCACGAGCTGGGCCGCGCGAAGGGAGCTCATGGCTCTGGCGGACGAAGCCATTGCTTCAATTGTCGTTGGAGAGGGTGTCCCCGGTGACCGGAAAGGGGGTATTGGGTGAGGTGAGAAAAGCGACGATGCAATGGGGAGGAGGGAAGGTCACAAAAAAAAGACCCAGGGAGGGAGAAAAGGAAATTCGGAGGACGATAAGGATGCGCGGCCAAGCTTGTGCTTGTGTGTGTGTGTGACGCAGCAGGAGAGATTTGCAGCTGGCGGCTGGGCCCTCCCAAGTCGGCGGTATTTTTCTCGCAGCTGCAGAAAATTTCAGGTGCTCCGCGAGCAACGGGGGTGAGGTCAGAGATAGCGCGCTCCGCCGCTAGCATCAGGGAAGCTTGGACGCAAAAGGCGGGCGCTCATTGGGCAGCACGAGTGCGGAACTCTGCGGCCGACCAGCGCAGCGACGGCCACCTCTGGGGGGGGGGGGCTTGCAGGCTGTCTTGGCCCGGGCTACAGGGGAGCCTCGGCGCGGATACAGGGGGCGCGGCTTCCCTTGGGTCCTGAGGGTTTCCCGCGCAGCCGCGCCTGCTCCCAATGGAGCGCTTGTTCTTGCCTCTATCAGTGTCGTGGTGGACTTTGGTGGGCCGTCGGCCTTCACTCACCCTCGACTCTCGAGCCTAACCTCAGGGAATAAGTTGCACCAGAGCGCGCCGACCCCGAAAAGGAACCACCGCAGCGTGGCCGCCGTCCGCCGGCCGAATCCCGGCGTTCTGCCCGCGCGAAATTTGATGTTGTTTCCTCACTCACCGTGTTGCGCCGCCAATGTCGTGATAGCACCCAGCCCGTCTAGCAGATGACTCAGGCCCCGTCTCCATTGCGCTCTTTTTCTCGTCCGTCCATACCCATACCTTCCTGGCCTTAGGTAGGTAGGCACCTCATGGCTGTCAGGACAAGTACCTAATCATTACTATATCTTACACACTCCCGTCACTAATAACGCTCACTTGGGCCCCACTGTTTCTCTTGTTGCCAGCCACTTTATTCCAGCCCGAGTTGCTGGTCACTACGTACCTAGGTACCTTACTAGTGCCCTAGTGTTGTTTCCTTACCATTCACGACAACCTCATTTGCGCGCACATGCGACACGCGACATACACGACATCACCTGCCAATCCTTTCCCCCGAGAAACACACCGGAAAGCTTGTGACTGTCTCTTGTGTCGGCGTCCTCCCACGAAATAACCTAGCTGCTTCCACAGCCGCCGCCGCCGCAATGCATCCAGAGGCACCCTCTCCAATGCCGCTTCTCCGAACCCCTCCGAACAGCCACTGTATCTCGGCCTTGTGGAATCCATGCATCTCACCTACTGTACGCCGTAAGGAAGCTTGCGGCTCCTCGCGACCGCGTATGACGCCACTGTACTAAGTTAGCAGGGCCGGGATTCACTTGCCTGAAATTGGTCTCCATATTCCGACAAGTTGCCGATGCCCCGAGGACGCACTCCGTCCGGCCGAGATCCCGCGACACTCGAGGAAACCTCCGCCGCGTCTCGCACCGCTCTGTGCCCTTCTGCTGCTCCAGTTCGGTGCCAGCGTGCCTCGTCTCGAGGCACCGACCCCGGGGTCCTTCCTGCCTTGGTGCGGGCCGTGGGGCTCCACAACGCTCCTTCTTCCCGAAATCGCCGCCGTTGCCGTCAACCTGTCGGGGTTAAGCCATCGGACTTTGCGCCGCCCACGTTGTCGGTTGGACTCTAGGCCCTCATCTTCTACAAGTACAAAATGGTCGTGCCCGCTCTTCCGCACCTTACGCCGCCGTTCTGCTTACGAAGGGTTTCAGCGCCCAACACCTCTCACCACACCCAGTCATGTGGCTGCAAAATTGATCTGGCCGCCTCGGCTTGAACTTGCTCTGCAGGTGCCTCGGCTTACCTCAACTTCCGTTGCGCACCTTCTGACGGGCCTCACTCACCCTCATCTGCTGGGCATCTGTAGATTCCGAGATGCAAAAACTTGGCATCACTTGGCAAAGCTCGCAACATTGTGCCTGGTGAGGGCTTCATGACGCCTACCTCACCGCACCGACCATATGCACCAATGGCTTGGAATGGCCACCGGCGGCACTTACTGATAAGGCATTTTGCATGGAACAAGCCCATCTGCAAATGTTGAGCACATGCTCCAAGAAAGTGACCTCGACCAGACGGGTTTTAGGTGGCTCGCCGGCAGCATGTGCCTTTTAGGAAAAGTTTCCTTGGCCAAGCCTCTCTCTACGAACCGGAGGCCCCAAGTGCGATCGAGCGGGTGTGCTAGCGTGTCCGGCAGAGATACGCACAGAAACGAAACGGGTCTTCGATTCTCACTTCTCAATCAACAACCAGCCATCCCCCGAAGCCGGGACCCGAGGGACTGAAACGCCGCAAACTCAAACCGGTCTTCAGCCAGCAGTAGCCGCATCCCAAGTGGAGGACCCGATGAAGGTAGGTAGTGGAGGGGCTAGCAGTGTGGAAATGTGAAACAGGGTCGTGTCTGACTACCGGCTCACTCAGGAGAGCAAGTGGGCCAAGACTTCACCTCCGAAGGGCCTCCCAGCCCAGCTCAGAGTCAAATGAAGCAGTTGAAGCGCCAGTAACCGCTCGTTTGATCGCGCCCTGCGGGCAGCGAAAGGGTGCCAGATGAGGGTGCCAGATCATCAAACACTTCTTCGTCATCTTTCGGTGCCGATTTCCGGTCAAGCTTCATCCTGACGCAACATCCGCAGCTTCAACAATGAAGCCATACTCACCTGTCATCGGCCGCGCTTACACTGGGTGCATGATGTTGCCCCAGTGCGGCTGCTCGAGCTACTGCCCGCGAATTATGCCGGCAGATGGAAACAATGCCCACCTTGAGCTCTCGTACCTAGCCTGGTGTCAAGTGCCACTCCAATGGTGAACACGCTAGCTCTTCAAGTTGAATGTTTGCGCAGGACCCATAACTTTCGGGACCACGCGTCGGAACTGCAGGCGAACTGGCAGCAGAGTCCAGAACTCACAGTGTAACGCCTCCCACATTCGCCTATCTCATGGTCAGTTTGCCTCGGTGGCGCGACCCATGCAGTGAAGGGCATCCCGCGTCTTGGTAGATGATCGTGAGCTTGGCGGCGACATTGTTGCAAGCCAAGACTGCGGAGGATTTGTCAAGCGACGTTGATCCCGGCAAGGGTCGCTTGCGTCCGCGATGCAATATAGCATCGCGACGCTGCCCAAATCAAGTAGATTGATTTCAATTTACTACGAGGCTTATAGAAACTGTCCGGACGTCTCCAGCGAATTACTCGATCCAGGCTCAAGCACGGGCAATATATACCGCCAAGCCTTCGCCATGGCTTCACGATGCAAGAATGGCCAGACGTTTACGAGTTGCTGCGGCCGGCGGTAAAAGCGCCCAGCAGAGTATTCGGTCAAATCCAGCTGAGCACAGAGCAGATTACGAGGTTTCGAGTGCCTGACAACTACATTGTTCGCCGAGAAACTCGCGTTGAACGGAACTTTGTTCTCCGGTAATGATGACGGCCCCGTCACCCTTGATAGGCCAGTTCTGTTCAGGCTTCTGTCTGGACGAGGGGAGAGACCCAATCAACAAGCGAGCTACGGCTTTGCTCAGATTGCGTGTGCAAGTTTCCAGATGCCAAGAGGGTAGCTTATTTGCCTCGTCGGTGCGACAACTCTTGCGAAGTGTTGCAGCAGCTTGGGGTGGGAAGGGGACGTGAGAATGTTGAGATGAAGACTAGGCGGGAACACGGGGCGGCGACGGGTCCTGGAGACCGGCTAGGACGGCAAAAGCATGCAAAATGTGACGAGAGTCAGGTTTGGAGGGGAGGCCGTGCGGCTTGCCCTCGAGGGGTATAGCATAACTTGAGACCGATAGCAAAAGTGGCCGACTCCGAGATGGGGGCTGGGGGGTTGGGGTTGAGTTTGGGCTCGTAGAGTTGCGAGTTGCTACGGGTTGACCAGGGCTGCCTGAGATGCCAAACCGCAAGCGAGGCGGTCAAGCTCTAGCTCAGGAGCCGCTGGCAGGAATGGCGAGTCGTTGGATCATCGAGCCGAGTTTTTCGGAGAGAAAGGCACGACGATGCTCTGATGCCGGAAGGAATTGGATGTCCACTAGCTCCCGCCCCGAGGAATCTTGGATGGGGAGGGCCGAACTAAATTCTGGGCGTTTTGCCCAGCGATGGGCGTTTCCCGTGCCCAGATCTGGCAGCTGGGAGGAATGACAGGGGGCCCCAAGCCAATAACGGCAGTTGGGCGCACCGCAGCATGAAGTGAAGGCCGAAGAGCCTCACCCGCGCGTTCGAACCCCCCCCCCTGGGAGAGCTGCGAATGCGATGTGGGTATGTGGACGAGGGCGCGCGCCACATACAGGATGACGATTGCGTTCCAACCGCCCGTTCAGGGTTCTTGGTTTGTGGGTGGAGTGGGATGAGTCTGGATTGGAGAGTTGTTGATTCGGTATGGCGGCAACGATGGCGAATTCAGTTCAGCTCCTGAACCTCAACGGTTCGAGTATGGCTTACCATACCTTCACCTTGCTTTGCCTTCCCTTGCCGACCCTCCCCTACCACAGGTGCCTCAGCTGTCTACGCACGACAGAGTAACCTCAGATTCGGAGCTACCTTGGAGCTAGAAGTGTCGGAACGTACCTTGCTTCCCATTCGAACCCGACGTCGCGAATGAGAGGTCATGACGGGTCGTGAGGGTGAATGACCTGCCTCAACGGGACGGGAGGGGAGTACCGTGCTTGAGGCGTCAGAGACGCAGTTGCTTTTCGGATATTCCACCCCAGGGGCCCCTGTCCGCGTCTCTGCCCCTGGGCATCCAGATCCAGTCTCTCTTTCTCTCTCTCTCTCCCTCTCTCTGCTTCCCAGAGAGTTAGTCAGTCAGTCAAAAGTGGCAGACCGGCTGACGGGCGGGCTTCAGCACACTGGCGCAACGCCTCAGCGCTGTTGCAGCAGATGCGGCGGGGACACATCAGTGCGCCGGACGCTCTCCCGGCAGCCACTTCACAACCTAGGTAAGACTAGGTCTGCTCTGCTGGAAAGGAGGCTAGCGGCTAGGCCCAAAGTGTCAGTATCTGTCTGCAGCAGCTCCCGGTTCGCACCGGGCCCTCCCCTGTCCTGAAACCCGCTCTTTCCCACGCTGAGACGCATGACCCCCTGCAAGTCTCGTCGCAGCACGCAAGAGACCCCTCCAATGCTCGCACTAACATCTTCTCCGCAGTCTCTGTGCCGCCGCGAGCTAGCGGCCACACATCCCACCCTCGTCCCAATTCGGCTCTTCGAAACCGCAGCATCGACAGCAGACTGGCCAGCTCTCTCTCTGTCTCATCTCTACAGCACGCACGCACACATACACACACACTCTCTCTCTCCCTCTCCCTCTCCATCACCAGCAGAGACCAGCGCTGGCCTCACCTTGGCCCACCCCTGTCCCGATCTTCACCAAGGTCATGCTGCCACGCTAGGGTGTGTCCCTGGATCTCCTGAGGCTGCCGGCTCCCATTCTGGACTTCTCTTTCGCCGGCCGCCGGTGCTCCCCCACCGCGATGAGGATGAAGCTACCCCCATCCAGTCTCGACTCGCCCCTTGCGGCCAGCGGCCCAGTGTATCCTTCGACCGCCGGAGCATCAGTGGCCTGCTGAGGCAATGATTGACCCCTACAAGCTTCTGTCTCCTCGTCTGCTCCCACCGTGCACTGGCTCGACTCGCTGGAAAAACACGATTCCATCCATGCTGCGTGCCTGTTCTTTCTGGCCGGGGCCCCTGTCTCTAGACGCCAGGGGAATGGGTTCGGGATAGACCAGAGTCTGCAGCAGGAGACAGGGGAAGAAGGGGGAGGGGTGGACCTTCCTCGACCTCGTCCTCGCCGGGCCTTTCGCGTGCCAGTCGGTCAGTTTTGGTGCGAGTATCTGGTCTCACTGTCTCTTGTCACTCGCCATCTGGACTCTGGACTCTGGACTCTGGACTCTGTTTTTCTCCGTGTGTTGCGCAGCAATTCGTGTTCGGCCTATATGTCCGGTCCAAGCAAAAAAGGGGGCTTGATCTCGACGTCTTGGAACTCAGGAACAAGGGATGGAAGCCGGTCAATGACGAATGGCCAGCCCTCTCTCGTCCCGTCGAATGCCCAACGCCTACGGCATGACAAAACCAACCACGCGAGTGACCGCTGGCTTGCGATCCACGGACCACCCACTAGAGCGCCGCACCCATCGGCTTTCGCGTGCCAGTTCCTGCGCCAGTCCTAGTCAGTGCTGGTGCCCGCCGGGGGTGTCTGGATCTATCCCTGAAGCATCTTTGGGGGGGCATCTGTCATGCAGCATGGGTCTCCCCGCGAACGGTGGATAGATGATTGACCCAATCTGATACATACTCTCGGCTGCTTCTCTTCTTCCCTCCCTTCTCCCTCCTTTCCTTCTCCTGCTCGCCAACTCCGCCATTTGTTTGGTGTTCACCACTTTTTCTTCTTCCATACCAAGGCCGGCCTTACTATTCCTTTCGATTCTTCTAGACCCCTTTGCTGGCACTGTTGTCTATTTTGTCGTTTGTATCTATTACTTTTGATTCTGCTGCTTCTTGCTCTCGCTGGACTCGACGTCTTCTCGCTCGATTCTCACCGTTCCACCTCGAACCACCGATTTCACCGACTTCGTACCACCACAGAAGACTAAGCTGAGGGCCATGGTCGGGACTGATTGACAGAAGGGCAAACCTTGGCGACTATCTTTGGTCCGGATTGGAAGGATAGGATGATCGAGGAAGAGAGCATGGCTCCTCACGCAGTCCAACGGGGCCCGACGCCTCAACGGAGACGAGCCGCTCGCCCCGCCAACATTCATGTACCGCCTCTTCTCACGGAAAGAGATGAAGAATCCGACGATGACTACGCAACTTCAGTACGGAGAGCAGCAGGTGGCATTTGGAAAAGGGCTGCCAACCCTGGGGGGACATTCGCCGACAGGGTAGAGGCTCGATCCGACAGCGATAGTGATGACCCGAGGAGGAAGAACCGGCTTAACAATCCTCCCCAGCAACAACAGGAACAACCCTCGAGCCCGGACACCCCAAAGGCGAGGCCGTCGCAAAATATTCAACCCCCGAACTCGCCGGTACCTGTAGCAACGCTCCGACCGTTGCCAGCGGCGCCTTCTCGTCCCGTTGCATCTTTCCCCCCTGGTATCGCCCTCCCTCAAGTGTCCGCTCCTCCGCTGCGAGCATCACCCACCCCCAAAGCACCGGCGCTCCCGGCAGCTTCTGCTCCTCCCCCCAGGGCATCAAGACCGCCCGCCTTTGATACGCCCGTTGCCTACCCTGAGCTTCCCATAGAGGCGCCGGCAAAGCGCCCTGCTTCACCCATGCCCGAGGAACCTCCGCCACCACCGCCTCCCGTTCTCGCTCCGGCAGAGCCAGAGCCTCCCGGCCCCCCGCCGCCTCCTGAACCTGAACCACCTGCTCCTCCGCCACCACCCCCTCCGCCGCCAGCGACGATGACTGTCACAGCTCCTGCACGCACGGTAACGCTGATATCGACCATGATGCCTACCATGGACCCTGTAAGTCCAGCAAAGTGACCGAAGACGTTGACACTTCTAATTCCAGCAGCCTCCACCAAAGAAGCCCAGCAACCCGACGCCACTGCCTCCTCCTCCTCAAGCACCCATGACCACGGGCCTGCCACCTCTGCCGTCAGTGGAGCCGTCGGCCCCGAGAAAGGGCATTGATGGTCACACAACGCCCACAGTCACTGCCACCTTGGCCTCAGCAGTGCTCCCTGCGGAAACCATCTCAGCTCTCCCAGGACAAGCCGGGGGTGGCCGTGACAAGGATGACGGCAGACCGCCACGCATGAACCCAGAGACGGAGCATGCCCTCATTGCTGTTGGCTCAATCGGTAAGCGGGGACTCTGGTTCCGTGCCGTTCAATTGCTGACACTCAGAAGGATCCTTCATCTTCGCTTCTTTCCTCGTGTGGATTGTGTGGCGAACTTTCAAGAGAGCAGCTAGGAGAAGGAGAGAAAGAGAGTCTGGCTATCCAGGCGACAGGCCAGGACTGGGTGCCAAGATTCCCTTCTTCAAGAACCGATCCGGGGGCGGTGGATGGGAGAACTTGGATGGTCAGAGCCAGATGCCTTCTCAGTACGAGAAGGGACCGCGAGGAACCCTTCGCCTGGACACCAATTTTTATAGCCCTGACGGTAAGCCAACGGGTGGCAACTTCGGTCCGGGCTCAGCATACGGCGGTACCTACACGATGTCACCAGCCGATAATTGGGGTAGCCCGATTAACATTAGCCCTACGAGCACGATACAAATGCGAGCAAACCAGATGAACGGTCAAGGAACATACAACAGCCAGCAAGGCACACATACAAGCCAGGTCGGGACTTTCAACAGTCAGACTGGAACATACAACAGCCAAACGGGAACATTCGTCAGCCACGCCCCCAGCCAGTCGATCACTCAGATTATCGGACAGTATGGTACTACAACAGATCCCAGCATGACACTACGTTCAGGCATGGGAGCCGGGGCATACTTCAATCAGTCTGAATTGGCGCGTCAGCCGTCAGACGCATACGATCCGACCAGACGGCAAGTCAACAGAGCAAGTGAACTGTCATCAATCTCATCAGGGTTCGGTGACGGCGACATCATAATTCCCGGCATGGCATTGCGACCACCGCCGCCTGTGTCTCAATCTTTAAGGGCAAGCCAGAACGGCGTTGGTCGCTTCTCATGGATGAGCAAGAGCAACCGCGACACCGTGTACACGGAGACGAGCGAAGACTTGCCGCCGAGGTTCAGATCGGTCAACAGCTGGGTCAACCAGCAGACGGGCCGTATCAAGAGAGCGCAGGCAAGACCGGAGACGGATGATGACGTCCCGCCTGTCCCTGGACTTCCGGCCGGGACAGGTCAGAACGGTCTCCCGCCCGAGCCCCAATTCACCATGATGATGCCTGACGGGGAAGTGCCCCGACGGCCTGATCTCGGCCCGAATGCGTCGTAGCCAGACGTGACAGGACAACAGTCACTTTTCTTTGTTTTCATACCCAAGCACGGCGCAGACAGGCGGAAGTCAAAAGGAGGGGAAAGGGGGTAGTAATACCATCATCATCATACCACACGCATGACAGCCAAGAGGCGCGATAGTATAAAATCAACATGACTCTGCACTCAAAAGACTCGGGGCATCGCCTCCTCTGCAAGCCTGGCGCTTGGGAGACGTGCTGAGTTTTGACATACACCAAACGTGGCAGACTGCCGCCGTTGTACAAATAGTGAAAAGGGAGGGGCGAAGGGCCCGATGGGGTATGTGGTGATAGTAATCCAAAAGTAAAAACAATGCACATCAACAACTGATCGTCACTGGCCGCAGTTCCTAGTCAATACGTGTAGAAGCATAAAGGTGGTGAGCTGTGAGAGGCGGGTACCGCCCATTGGTGGACTCGAGATCGTCAGGCACAGAGGCCTTTGATTTGCTGAGCGATCGATTCGACGAACGCCTTCAAGGACTTCTTTTTATGGAAACTATAGCCCGGGATTCGATCTTGCATGGCCCAGCCGAATCAGGCAGCCAAGCATGGCGCCGGGTTGGTGATGATGAAGCTTTTTCGCCATCGTGGCCGGCACCTGCATCCTACTCGCCGCCATCGAGTTCCCAGCCGCCACGAGAGATTGTTTGAGATGGTTTAGGCGGTTCTTGACTTGGGCCTCATTTCCACGCCGCGGCATTCGCACTCCCCGCCATGTTTCTTTGTGAGTAAGGGCCCCAGCCCAGCCTTCATTCCTCCCGACGGAGAAATCAACCTCTTGAATCTGCCTGTGACGTGCGGACGCCAGGGCATACCTGCGAGTCGGGGCTTCGACTAGATTGCAGCGGGAGATGCGGCTTACGCAGCACCATAGCCCGGGTGAGGCTTCGCTGCGTCAATCAGCGCAGCAAATGTGGAGGACGTGCGAATGCCCGCGTTGCTGTGTGGTGGTGGCAGGTGGCAGGAGACATGCCATGCCGGATGTCCAAAAAAAAACCAATTGGCGACACACGACCCCCCATTGGCCGCGCGTTTCGGAAACGGTCGCTTCCAAAACGTTGCGGGTCCTCGGGCCCTCTCTGCTGGGCACTTTTGCACAGCCGCACGCGACGCTACCCGTGCCGGCGAGCGGACGAATCAGCGGACGCAAAACTCCGAGCGTGGGATTTCAATGTGCTGTGGCGGAGCCGGAGAAAATGTGGGGTGGGCGAGGCTTGCAAAGAGTTGCAGCGAACGGCGGGCAGGGCGGGGCCCGTTGACGTACGTAACGCAGCGGTAGGTACGGTACACACACCCTGGGAAGGAGGGGCGCAACCAAGTTGTTCCTGCAAGCACTCTGTCTAAATCACTCTCCCTCGTCGTCTGCACGCTTATTCACCAGGCTTCAACCTTTCTTTGACGGCGGAGCCCTGTCCTGTGTATATACCCCTCCCTACTCGGCTTTTTCCCTTTTCTCCCCAGTTGACTCCCCATTTCGGTGCCTCGTCCGATAAGCCTTCCGTCAGCTCTTCCTCTCAGCTTCCACGCACGTCTGCTCATCCTGTCTTCACGTGGCAGGGGCCCTTAGCTTCTTCCCTCGGATAGATTCGTTCCCACCTCGCATTTGCGTGCCGGCGGTGACCTTGTCTTTGATTCATCAGATAGCCAAGCCGGGCGGGTGACGGACGGGCTGAGACTCAGCCCACTTGACCTCGCACACCTCTCTCGACTCGAGGCACCATCCATCCGCTCGAGGTAGCCTGATTTACAGCCCTTGTCTTCCTTTTTATCCAGCCGACATCCTCTTCGAAACACACTCGCCCTTCGAAACCTCCAAACTGAAAAGTACACACGCAAAACACTCACTTCGCCTGTTTCGTCAGCCGCCGGAAGGCCTACCGCCACCATGCTCGACGAAAACCTCCCAACCTTCCACTTCCGCCCCTCCTCCGACAACCCCTCCAACACCGTCCTCTACTTCACCCACCAGGGCTCCGACCCGACGCCCAACTACCTCATCAAGCGCGCCGACACCTCCAACCCGGCCGCCCGCAACAAGTACGCCGCCGGCCTCACCGACATCGCCTCCCAGCAGATCATCTACGCCGAGGTCCTCGTCGAGCCCGAATGGACCCAGCCCACCCTCTCCGCCGCCGAGGCCCGCGCCCAGAACGGCGCCCCGGCCCCGCCCCAGCCCATCCTCCCCGACCAGGTCACCCTCCAGCTCTACAATCCGGACTCGCAGGTCGTCATCAAGACCAAGGCCGGAAGCTGGGGCAAGAGCGACAGCTGGGAGTTTGAGATGCCCGAGCAGAGCTTCCGCGCCCCGAGCAGCAGCATGATCGACCGCTCCGCCGACGACCCGCCCGTCAGCGACACCGTCCCCAAGGTCGTCTTCCGCTGGAAGCGCGACGGCCGGCTGAGCAAGGACATGACGTGCTACATGGTCGGCAAGAACATCAACGGCAAGAAGAGCAAGGAGCCCGACATCACCGTCGCCATGTTCAAGGACAAGAAGCACGAGTCCGCCGTCACCATCTACGAGCCCAACCTGCAGCGCGTCGACGTGGAGGACCGCAAGGGCCTCGATATCGTCCTGCTGCTCGGCGCCGAGGTCCTGCGCGACCTGTTCCTCAACCCCAGACAGAATGTCTTCAACCTCACTGCGACGCCGCCCCCCGTCTCCGGCCGCAGGAAGAATTCCAAGCCCCCGCCGGTCCCCGTCGCCGCCATGTCCGGAGCCATCGGCAACAAGCCCGCCTCTCCGCCCGCGCAGCCCGTCATGAACAGTGGTCCGCCACGTCCCAACGCCCGCCAGCAGTGGGAGATTGACAACGAGACCAAGCGGCTGCAGGCCATGGTCGCCCAGGAGGAGCGCCAGGCCCGCGAGCGCGAGCGCCGGGACGCCGAGGAGGCGAAGCGCATCACCAAGATGCTCGAGAAAGAGGACAAGGAGCGCCGGCGCAAGGAGGCCGAGATCGAGAAGGAGACAGAGCGCCTCCGCAGGTTGTACGGCGTCCCGCCCAACGCGCCGACGCCGCATCTGCCGCCCCGCCACCAGCCGCCCCCGGGCACTACGCCGGGCTCGTGGCACGTCGCCCCCGCGCAGCCTCCCCGGCCCTCCAGCGCGGGACCCTACCAGAACCAGGGTCCTCCGGGGACCAGCGCGTTCCGCCCGCCGCAGGTGCACTTCGCGGCGCAGCCCAAACCACCCCAGCAACAGCAACGACAGCAGGCACCGCAGCAGCAGCAGCAGGGCGGCCGGGGTAAGCTCCCGAACCTCGTCTCGGGGCTCCTTCAGGGGCCGTACGGGAACACCGCTGCTAGCGTCAGTAACTTCTTCCATCGGGACCGGGCCGAGGAGGAACGTCAAAAGATTGCCAAGAAGAGGAGTGTGCATTTCTAAAGCGGCCATTGAGTGACGGTTATATATTGGCATTTTTGGCGGGTTCTGGCGTTGGGAGGTCATTCATGGACCGCGGGACGTGGTCTCGATACATGATTTCTGGGTTTCTTAGGAAGGATATACCATATGATAGCTGATGAGCATTTAGAATCACGAATTAACGATCGCATTTTCACATATTTCAAGTTGTTCACGGGCCCTCAGTCTTGTTTCTGGTCAATTTTCTCTGTCTTCATTTTCATCATCAAGGTTCTCATTTCCTCGGCTAACAAGTCGGAGTACACTCATTCCAAGGCCTCCATCAATGATGCTCCAGTGTGCTGAGCAGGACACAGGAAGAGTCTTCGAGTACATGAGACCGGGAGTCAATAACTTCAGGGCGACTGTCTCCGCCACAATGACCGTCCACTCAAGCATCAACTTGAGACACTCACAGCCATGAATTCTCAGGCGACCAGGACCGCTGCTTTTGGACGCACTCACATCTCTCCCGTTTGATACTCTCCAGCCCAGTACTGATCTCGGCCTGCTTCTCAATAGCCTGCTCGAGCTGCTTCTTGGTGCGATCCAAAGCCACCATCTGCTTGGTCTTTTCCAGCCGGAGCTCCTGCACCTGGGTCCACAATCCGGTCCTCTCCTTTTGAGTATCCTTCAGCTGCCTCTTGAGTTGTTGGTTCTCCTCGTCCTTGGCGTCTTTGGCGACTCGGAGACCAGCCATATCACCCTGCAACTTTGCCGTCTTCGCCTGGGCGTCGTGGGCCTGCGCCAGGAGCGTGTCGCATTCCAGTTTCTGGCGGTCGTTTCTGTCGTTGAGCCTGCCCACCTCGCCCGCCAGCTTCTCCTCCGCCTCGCGAGCATCGTTGAGCTCCTGGGTCATTTTGTCGCTCTCAAGAACGGCGGCAAGTTCCTTGGTGGTGATCTCTCTCTTGAGTCGGCGAACCGTCTCTTCGGCACTGCACTTCTTATATTTGACTTCATCGAGCTTCATGGCGAGGCCATCTCTCGCGTCCTCGGATTCGTTGACCGTTTTGTAGCACTCCACCAGCTCGTCCTGGGTCTGCTTTAGGGTCTGAGTAAGGCTGTCGAGGCGCTCCCTCAACTCGTCCCGCTCGGCGGTGACGTCGGAGAGCTTCTTCTCGGTCTCGGCGTGGGTGGACTTGAAGTCGAGGGTCATATCCGATCCGAGCTTGAGGACGGCAACGCCACCCTTGTCGAGGTCGACCTGGACGCGGCGGCGCTTGCGGTCGTTGCCGTCGGCGTCTTGCTCGCCGTTGGCGGGGTTGACGGTGGCGGGCGGGTTCCAGATGAAGGAATGAGGCTGCTGTCCGTCACCGAACGAGAGCTGTCCGTCGCCGACACAGAAGGTGAAGGCAGGTTGGTTCTGGGGATCCATGTTGATTGACGGCGTGTGTTACGCTGCGGTTGAGTTTGATACGGCGTCAACTTTGGCGATGGTCCTCTAGCCTGCTTTCTTTTTGTATCTCTGCAAGTGTTCGGGTCAGAATCATACGTGAGAGGAGGAGCAATATTAGATTTACCACACTGACCCGCAGGCAGTTCCAGCGCCACGATCAGGTTGAATGTGAGTATGATGAGCAAAGCAAGCTCGGTCGCAGTCTCCAGAGATTTTGTGAGACGGGGAAAGAAATTTGCCGGACAAGTAGTGAAGGGGAAGAACGGGGGAAGGCGTGTTGACGGGAAAGAGGGAAGGTAAGGTAGGTAGGGACGAGATGATGGCAGCAGGCCAAGCAAAGCAGAAGGAAGGCGCGCTGGTTCTGGGTCGTTCCTTCCTTGTGTGAAAAAACTACTAGGTAACCAGTCACCTCACCTGGACTGGGTCGCGTCAGGAATGAACCGCTCACATTTGAACTTTATAACTCGGCTACCTTTGGTGATTCAGTTGCTTCTTGTGTATGTTGTCAGATTTTAACGAACGTCTATGATCCAGTAAGAGTTGTCTTCCCCCCCAATCGCTGCTTGTTTCCCTGACCGGCCTTTGCACTTTGAGCTTCTAGATATCCAAATCAAGACATGATCTAGACTCTTGGATGGTAATTTCGCTGCCTTGAACTCCCGTTCGAAACAGCTTTCGTTGTTGCGTCCGTTTAAGAGGAATTGCAAAGAGACACCAGGATTTGTGTGTTTCTCTGCTTGGATTGGGCTGTGTGCAGCAACGGGTGACCCGAAAACACTTCCCAATAATCACAAAGTATGCACGGGTCTATCATGGATTCGACGTATTGTGAAATTGACATGAGCTTCCCACGTCGACTTTGTCCCTGGTCATGCCTGATATAGGTATATATATCAGTTAGAGATTACAGTCGCAGAAAATTCACAACAAGGCCCTTGGGCGACTTCAATTTGTCCCCAAACCTAACAACATATTTACATGAATGACACTGGCAAAAGCAGGTTCCATTCCAGACCCAAAAATCTTAACCTCAGCGTCAACAGAGGCAAAAGAAATGCACAATGCCCAAGGCCAGAATCGAACTGACGATCTTCTCATGTCGGACCGGAGAACCGGATACTAGTGAGACGCTTTACCACTGAGCCACTCGGGCTTTCTTGTGCGAAGGCTTAGGCGGGTGGAACGCATTATGACGCCAGTGGGTTTGGGCAAGGAGGTTGTGGGTGGGTTCTCGAGCATGGGTTCAATCAGATGGACAGAAGGGAAAAACGTGGCGGGAAAGATGCAAGGAAACCCTCCATGCACGTCTGGCCCCCAAAAATCATTCCATGTTGTTGGAACTCTACCTACCTAACCTAGTAGAAACGAGCAATGCAGCCTCCCACCAATGACAATGAGACAATCCGAGTTCAACCTACCTGAACCATCACCCGTCCCCAATAATTGTAAGAATAGCATACTTCTTCTCCTCCATTAAGACGACTGCGAATGAAGGGAACCCACCCATCAGACGAGCAGCATCGGTCAATCCCACACGACTTCCATCACCAAGAGTTTCCGCCTTCATGCGGAACACGATTCAGTCAACGGACATTGACAGTTTCAAGAAGCCGCTGGGATGGTGCAATCCACTAACTATATCCGGTGAAGACATGCACATGCCATCCCCATTACCATTGCCTCCCAAAAAGCAACCCAGTTCCCCCACAGCGAAACCAATTCTGCCCGCCACGGTCAATCTACCTGTGACTTGACGTCTCACCACGTCCAAGGCAATGCCAAAAACCCTTTTCCCGCCCGTCCAAACACCCAGCCACTATTACCAAAGAAACCCTGCTCCGCCTGAAGCACGTAAGAGCTGCCCACCAAAAAACAACAACAAACACTTGTCAAAAGGGAAGATCAATCGAACATGTGGGGTGGGAGGTTTTGAGGATAGGTAGCCCGTCACTCTTTCGTCGAGAAGGAAAGTAAACTGGGAGGGAACCGCACGGAAGGATTCAAGGGATGGAAAGCCGATGACGACCAGTGATTGCTGTGCCTCCCCGGTGATGTAACGAGTACGGCCCGTCACCGACATCCCGCGCATCTGCGACACCTTGGCTAGATTCCTGTCTCTCGCCGAACGCTTGACGTGCACCGCCCTTAATCTCGCCCGTAACCCGGCCTCCGGGGGGAGGGGGCCGCTTGATCAAGCCAACCGGCAACAGGGCAAGACATTCTCGCCCTGGAACTGAGAGAGAGAGAGAGGAAACCTGTCTTTCCCCCCTTGCCCGCGTCTGTCTTGTCTTGCAATGGTAGAGATGTCATGGTCTTTTTTTTTTTCGACTCTGTGACCGCCAAACCATACTGATAAGACACCTCTCGCGACACCTCCAGAGGTTCTAACCTCATCTGGACCGAAAAGAAACCTCGTATTCCAGACCACCGGCGCAACCTGTATCCCAAACGTCGACCTTTTCCTTTTCCCCGTCCCCGGTGCTTTCTGTCCCCCTAGGCTATTCTAAACCCGGACCTCCGCTCCGTCTCCGGCGTCGCACCGCCTTACCCAAAACCAAACCGTACCAAAACCGCAAGGGTTCCACAAAGACAAAAAGAGACAAGTAAACCAGCTCAATCAGCCCCAGAAAACATCACAGCCTCGTCCCTCCCTCTTCCCGGGATCCCTAACCAACCCTCTCCCCCCCCTTCCCACCCCGAAAACCCACCGTCCACCGTCCATCATTCATCGTCCATCACACAAACAATCCGAAGAGAGAAACCCACCAATTCTTCGGAATTCAGCCCCCAACCTACGCCGAAAGTGTACACTCTTCTGCCAGATGTGGGAACCGCGCTGTACTCTGCCCACCAGACTGAGACACCGTACCCGGCCCTCCGCCTCACCCGAATACCACCCTCCCGGTAGCCCGTCATGATCCCCCTTCGCATGCACACCGGACGAGTGATGGACGAAGGACAAGGCAAGTCAAGAGACTCCGAATGTTGCCTGTGACCTCGATCCCCGTCCCGCAGCCCCCCATCTCCCATCTCCCATCTCAGGCCCCATTGCCGCACAAACAATCGATCGTACGGCTCCGTCCCACCGCTTTCGCCCTCGCACGGCACGGCAGGCTAGCACAGCCTCATCGTCTCCGACCCCCTTGCGAACCAGACTTGGGTCGTCTCTGGCACCGCTGACTGTTCGTCATCCCATCCTGAGGATGATCCCCGTGCTTCTAGAAGGAGGAAACCTTGACGCGATCGCTTCCTTGGCGTACGCCCAGAGGGGCCCCCCGTAACCGCGTGACGGCTGCATCTTTCCTGGCGAGATCATCCTATTTTCTTGCCCTGACTGATCCCGTCCATGTATCAGATTGCGATCCTCACCTTTCCAATGCAGGCTCCTTACGGCACATCTCATACACTCATGTAGGTACCATGAAAACATCACCCGTGAGCTGGTTTACAATGGGCGTATCCAATCAGATGGTGAATGAGATAATGTCAAGAATCAAAGAAGCTCCCTTCGACAGCTTTCGCGACCTGTCTTTTGCCGCACACAGAAAAATGCCACCGCCCTCCCAATATCCTAGATACCGTCCCGCCTCCTATCAAGTGCTGTTGGCTACACGTTCGCACTACGTCTGATCAGACCACCTCCCAAGCATTTGTTGACAGACACCATCCTCTATTCCCCGCTTACACCCAGCGTAAGCCCCATCCAGACCCTAGATTCCCCTCCCAAGAGAACAAAACATCTCAGCAGCGTCGAAATAGACAGCTCCGCTCCGGCGATTTCTGGTCCGATGTCTCGTCCGTTCGAGGTTTTGGAGCTCGTACATCAAAAAAACAATATTGCTCGGATCCACGTTTCGAGTTCGGACAGCCCAGGAACAGATGCGAGACGAAACACCGTGGAGAGACCCCGCCCAATTGAACCCACACAATGTTTCCGCGACAGGTATTCCAAAGCAGTCGTGTCTCCCCCTCGCGCAGCGCTATGCAGGTGAACCCCAACTCCGGTATGCTCTGGTCCAGTCGAGCTTGCAGCCCCGCAACCCCCCCTCTGGCTGTTTTCCACTCACAATAATCCGGACGGGAAATAAGTCAAATCATGGAAGGGTACGCGTCGAGAATGATCAGTAGTGGTATCACCCCCTAAATGATACCGCCCGGTGGATCGTAGCCGGTTGCCGCGCCTCTTGCCGTAAGCCCTGCACTTCCTGGCTGTTCTTGTGACAGATCGACCTGCGCGTTGTTCGTCTTCCGCAGCATAAACATGGGCTTCTTGCCCTCCTTATCCAGCTGCTTGAACAGAATGAGAGGCTTCTCGTCCAGTCCTAAGCAGCGCTCCTGATCTCCGTAAACAATGTAGAGGGCATATTGATCCCATGGCGCGTTGATTTGGTATTTCTTGAGTGCAGCGGGCAAAACCTTGTAGCACGGGTCGTCCATGCTGACTCGGAAGGACTTGAAGATTTCGACAGATGCGTTGCTCGTACTCGGGGTATCGGGCGCGGGAGTCGGCCCACGTCTCGGTGCCACCGGCTGCTCGCGGCCTTTATAACCGTGATCGTTTTCGGCAAAAGTTGACCTTGTTGACGGGGTTGGTATATCGGACCGGTAGGATCGGGATCCGAGGGTCGCGCCGCCGAGGGTTGGCGGAGAGGTTGGAGATGGCATGTTCGGAGATGGATAACCAGGAGATGTAGCGGTGGCTGAGCCATTCATAGCGGCCAGATGTGAGGAAGACAGGACGGCTCTTTCTGCCGCATTCGACGGGTCCAACGACTGCTCCATTCTCTCGTGTGTTGTCTGTTGGTGGGACGGCGACGTACTTTTCGGTGTCGTTCCCAGCATGATCCTCTTGGTAGAGTATTGCCTCATCAGGCTCATGGACTGGGTGGAGGATGGTGTAGGTGCGGGAGGGGACACGGTCTCGTATCCGTAACCTTGGTTGTTGTTGGTCGAGACATTTGGCAAAGGTTGTGACGAATCCTTGGCCAGCCGCAGAGCGGGCAGCATGTCCTCTCGCAATCGTCGGAAGTCTTCTGACAGTCGACGCAGGTCCTGCTCCACCAAGCTCATTCTCTCATCCCGCAGGCGAAGTTGCTCCACAAGATGTTTGATGTCTTTGAGGGTTGCTGTCGCGTATTGCGCTTCCGCATCGGCAGCTGTCACGAGGGGGGAAAACGTCAGTCATGGATGCGGGACAAACAAAGCGCGACGTCACCTACATAGCGGCACATAGTGGTCGCTTTCTATCGGAATATCCTGTGCCTTTTTCACGTCATAGACACTCTTCAGAATAGTGAGGCGATGTCCAACACTGGCAATGCCCATGGACTTGAGGTCGTCATGTTGCAGAGCGACCAAGGCCTCGCCGACAATCTCGTTCTCTAATGACACGCATCAATCAGCCAGCCGTCACAGCCAAAAAAGCGCGGCGACGAGTCGGGTCAACTTACCGACGAAGCGATCGGCGTACTGCGGCAGGCCAATTGTGCTGATAAAGTCTGCGCACTCGTCGGCGGTCCACTCGGAGATGATGGTCTCGGGCAAGCGGTCGGCGCTGCTGCGGTGGCCGTAGGTAGTGGGCGTGTGTTCGTTCGACGAAGGGAGCTCGGAGTCGATTGGCGATGCCTCGCTGTTGGTGACGGGGGAGTTGGGACCCAGGCTGCGCTCGTACTCGTCGTCGGCGTCCGACTCTGCGTAGGCGGTGCCCGAGTCGAAGTTCATGGCTGGTGTCGTGGCAGGCAGCGACGGGGATCAGGCTCAGGAGGGGAGGTGCTCACGCACGTCGTCGAAGGGGAAGACGGCAGCAGCAGCAGCAGCAGCAGCAGCAGGAGACGTGGGTTGTGGGAGGGGAGACAATGGGAGAGGAGTAGAAGAGGCTGGATGACGAATCGGGGGAGAGTCGAGAAGCGTCGGCGGTGCCCTCAGCGTGAGGAGGTCGTGGCGGCGGCTGCGGGGGCCCGTTGCAGAAGAGATTGGAAGCGTGGGAAGCAGCAGCACTCAGAACGGGGCCGACAAAGGAGGAGAGGTCGCGAGCATCGAAACTCTCTCTCTCGTTGTCGTCGCGCTCGTCAAGGTTCAGTCGAGGGCAGTGTCGAAGGAGGGGGAGAAGAGTCGCGGGCGATCCAGTCGAGACTGTCGAGAGGCTCAAGAGGAGGCACGCTAGGCCAAGGTAGACTGCAGAAGTAGGAGGACAAGTCAGGTCGAGGATGGGATCGTCGTTCGGGGTCGGGCTCAGGCGAAAAAGGTGGAGGGAGTGAGGTGTGGCAGCACGGGACGGGATTGGACTGGATGGGCAGCCCGGCAGCAGCACAGTGGAGGGTAGGTGCAGATTGGAGCCAGAGCCAGCACCTTCCGGGTTGGCCAAGCCAGGACACGGAACTAGGACCAGGACCAGGACCAGGCAGGAACAAGGCAGGGCCTGGTCCACTGCCCCTTCCCTCCCACTCGCAGTGCCTGCTCTCTGCTCGGCGACGACCATGGACGATGGGAGATAACAGACCATGGACTGGGCAGGGACGATGGCGATGGACAGAGGGTCCTTCCATCCATTGAGAGCTTGGAAGGGACCCATTCGTCTGCTCCCGTGCTTGTCTCGAACTAGCCGCTCGCCTAAGGCACCTCCATGCGTGATGCTGCTGTGCCTTGGTGCCGTGGCATGCCCTGCATTCTGCTTGCTCGTGCCGTGTGTCTTGCAAGTTGCTGCCAGCATCAACAACAACCTGGAAGACCAACAACGCAGTTATTCCCAAAAGACAAAAGTGCCCACCCGACGGCCAGATGCGTCGCCAGCAACCCGGCCCATTACCGCGGCCCCCAAAGCGTGTTAGCGCCCAAGGGGGTCATCCCTGCGGCACCGACTCGACCCAATTGCTTGCTTGAAGTTGCGCTTCACACCGAGAAGCTGCTACAGCATGCCATGAGATGGGTGTCTACGGAGTACCTGACGCGCCCTCACTTACACCGCGCCTTCTATTGCCATGGTCCCGATGTAGGGGAAACCGTCCCCGGTTCCTTTTTCCCACCCGCGAACCACTCTTTCTGCCGCACGAACAGACCGGCAAGACAGACAGCTGCGGTCTGTGTCTCTCCTCGTTGCTTCTCCCGCGCCAGAGACACAGCGGAGAGAGTTGTCGCATCCGTCCCGACTCCCAAAGCCTCTCTCTGCTGTGCGCAGTTGGCATGTTCCAGAAGCGCCCATCGGGCCCTGCCCTGCCCTGCCTGTGCCACAGCAATCAATCTAGACGCAGGAAGAAGAAAGTAAGGGGACTGCGACCCAGAGAAACAAGAGATTTTGACGGCATCCAAAATGAACAACGACCTGGTCACTCGGTAATTGGACCGAGCCGCCCAGCATCTGCCAATCGCTGCCCAGTCCCCACTCTGCCCACCTGCTGCCCCTCACCTGGGTCACTACCTTAACACAGTAACACTGTCCCGATACTCGACATCGCACCTGCCGTTCGTTTCTTGGCTTCGAGAAAGTGACGAGTCGTCCGTGTTTAATGACGATGCTCCCACAACTTCCGGCTTCAATCTCGACAATACACAACCATACCACACAGACCGGCAGGACAAGGGGAAAAAACCCCAGGTCACTGGGAGACAGAGTCAGAACCCACATCAAAGAGCTATGCGGTGAAGTCATTATCAGACGCTTTTGCCGTTTTCCTCTTTGCTTTACCGTCCAAGCACCGTGCTGGCCGACCAACCACAGGGCCCAATCTGCTCCTGCTGCAGACCAGACACCTTACTATGATATAACAACCTACGTAGGTATGGATTATGGATCAGGGAGTGCCTCCCCTCATCTCGGGGGACGGGCCTGACCTTGCACTGGCCCGCGGTACCTCGCCTGCCGCCGGAAACCACGCCGTGCCACAAGTCACTCAGTCAGGGTATCCTCTCCATCACACGGCAGGACTCCCGACGGTGGCCTCCGCACCTCTTTCTGCTCAAAACGGCGTCTCAGGGTTGATACCGGTAGACGTCCATATGCAAACCCTCTCCCAGAAACACGCCAGCTACCTCACCTACACGACCTCACCTTGCAAATCGGGTGCTTAATCGACCCAAGGGTAGCACCGCGTGCTCCATTCATAGCTCGCCCTTCGGCTACCCCCCCAATGGGAGGATGAAAACACCCGACTGGGCCTCGAACCCAGCACCGCCTACACCAACAAAGGGGAAACAATACGGCAGGCAGGCTGCTACGCAGACGCTCAATGACACAGGCCAGCAGAGCCCTCGGGTACGCGGCCCTCCATCTGGCCAAACGGAACAAATTCCAGCCTACGTTTCGAACGCGCACTCGCAATGGGGTTCCGTCCTTCTAGACCGCCATCGCCCACGCTTGACGTTCAGCCCCCTCCCACAGTTCCCCAGCTGTGCCCCATCCACATCGTGATCGGGACGCAAGCCAAAACGCCAGTGAGGCATTTAAGACCATCAAGGAGCCTATTGCAATGTCGAGGGACCGGTGACAGGGCTGAGCGACTTTTCACAGGGACGTCGTCCATCATTTAACATTATGGATCGGCATCCACCCGCCGCCACTACAGCTTCCAAGCTTGTCAACGACACCGCAGTCTTGGCACTTTATGGTAAACTTGCAACAATCACGTCCAACTGCCACCTGCAGCCCGCTGGGCCCCAATCTTAAAAACAGAAACCCTACAGGGCTAATTCTGTGGCCGTCTATCTGCCATGGTCTGCCAAGTCAACCCGCGCAGAGCTTCTTGACGGCAGCATCAACTCCCCTAGTCGAGCCCTGCGTCGATCATCCTCGGCTTCTCGTCTCTGGCTGCTGTTGCCGTCTTTTCTGCTCAAGTCGCCGTCGTCTCTACCTGCCCAAGCTGTTCGTCGCAACTCCTCTGCCGCTGCACAGCCACGAGCTTGTTTTCTCCTCGCCTCTTCTGGAGTTTCTCCTGGACAACCTCCCTCTTACCTCGAGTTGGTTGAAACAACCCTCACGGCCTAGAAAATGAATAAGGCATGCCCCGTTGTATGTCGTTCTTCAGGTGATCAAATAGACTCGAGAAGAATCAAACAGCTCCGAAGAGGGTTCACCCGCTCGTTGTCTGGGTTTCAGGCCCTTTGCCGACCCATCCGAATGGGACGCTCCAACACATGTCCTGTTCATCCTTCGCGAACGTGACCCGCGCCAGGGCTGGCTCGCCAACCCACCCAGTCACAGACACGCACTTGCGCGCCAACAGCCGCGTACGAGAAAACAACCACCGACAAGGGGAAAAGTCGGGTCTAGTATCCAGTCTGCCGGTCGTCACATCTCACAACACATCAACCAAGACCGTTGGAAATTCGTTTTCATCGTATGACTCCGGTTCACGCCCCCATCTCTCGGGCAATCTCGTATAGTCGACCCCTTCCCGGGCCCGAGGCGGCCTCCTGTTGTCTCCAGCCTCCATGTCACCGTTCACCCGGCGCATGCGCCATCGTCTCGGGATCGCACGACGTCTCGTAGCATCACAACCTTACTGCCAGGGACCACAATACGAGACGCAACCTTATCTGTATCATATTCAATTCCTAGACGAGGAATGAGGGGGTGGGAAAGCGACCACACTACCAGATCTCACCGTTCATCTCAAACCTCGGGGGCCCATCAGCGCTTGCCCGTCGTTAAACACCATCCCCCCAAAGTAGACCGCCCGGAATTTTCTCCGAAAACTCGCACTTTGGGGACTGTATTGCTCCGGCTCTTTCAAAGAAATCTCATCATTTCCCAGAAATGTCCGAGCAACCCCGCTAGCGACCTCCTCCGTCGTTGCCCACCAGCACCGTTCAGCCCGCACGCTCCTCCGCGACTTCACGCCGTCATCCAGCCAAACCTAAGCTAGGCGCTCGCCGCCTCTTTCAGAACAGGCAAGACAAGACACCGTCGTTCCCCCCCTCCCCATCTGCCTGCTTTGGCTTTCCCCTATTCCTTTCCAGGCAGGCCAGGGCGACGATAAATCCCGTCCAAGATTGACTTCAACGCTAGAGCATCTCCGATCTGACGCCGCCCCATCCCGCCAGACTTGAGAGGGATCCGAACGACAGCTCGCTCGGCCGAGACCCTTCGCGCCGGGGGGGGGGGGGGGGGGGGGGGGGGGGGGGGGGGGGGGGGGGGGGGGGGGGGGGGGGGGGGGGGGGGGGGGGGGGGGGGGGGG